>OY744524.1:51310790-51390790 GCA_963556195.1 Sepiola atlantica
TATATATATATATATATATATATATATATATTGTTTTCGTTTGATTTTACTTCAGTCGAAGTTCTCAGAAATCAAGGGGACCCTTTCAGGGTCCAATATATATGAGATACATAGATATTCGAATATTCTGTTAAAGTTTACGTTTATTTCTCAAAGGTTGAGTTAGTTAAGAAGTTAAGAACATTAATTTTCTTTTTCCCCAATTGACCAGTTAACTATGTTATACTATATCATTTTTGTAGTCTCTTGGTCTTATCGGATTCCAGAACAAGAATTCATCTAGTCTGGTGGAGTATTCAGCTAAGTGTTGTTACTTGAGGTAACATCACTAGGAGAATGTGCACTATTCCTCGTATGAGCAAGTGTCGAGGGGATCTTATTTGTGCTGCTAATACTATGTTATTTTGAATATTTGGTCAGGGTTTACTTGTAGGGTGAAGTATTCTAATGTCAGGTTGTAAGTAATTCAAAACTCTCTTATACACACACACACACACACATCTGGTACACGACTCTTATGGGTGTTAGAATGGTGTTTAAGTCCTCCAGATGAATTACAGATCTTCTTTCCGAAGGGCCATATGTTTCTGGAGTTAAGAGTCTTCGCAAATGACTATAGATGCACATTTTTCTCATTGGTAATGTTTATAGAATAACATCTCTCATCAACTGGTATCACGCGACTATCATACTCGCCAGGTTTCGCCTCAGCCTTCAATCTGAGAGACCAGAGGCTAACGTGGCGGCTGCAGGCACTCTTCCTTCGGGGTAAGCTCAGTCCTAGGAGGTACACACTACCACCGCATTACCGTCTCTCTTTGTCAATCGTCTAAATCGCCCATACCGGGGAATGCCGACGGGTTTGTCCATGGCTATTTTTGAAGAGCTAGAATGCGCCACTTAGAAAGGAAGTAAATCCCATCAGGATGCGATCAAAGTGTAGTGTTTGTTATGCCCTCAGTTAGAAGTGGCGGGAAATCATTTTTGACTGGAGTAATTTTTATTCCATCCAGATTGTCCTTGTATCAAACTTTGTCCTCGTGGGGAGGCAAATAAGTGCCCGTATCTACCGAAATCACGTGTTATAATCGGCTGGTGCTTGATACGGTTGTAATAAAACGACAGACGGTGATTCCCTCAAATCAACTATGGTCGGACTGAAGTCCACTTTCCCAGGCTTTATCTTCTCTGAGAAGTGATTAGTTCATTATTAATCGCCTGAGGCGCATCTACCGGAAATGTCGACGGGGCTGCTCAGGCACATTTTGCAGGTCAGAGTGCGCTTCTCCGAGTGCGCATGCTTTTCAAAACCACACTGGACCTTGTGTCTAATTCTTTGAAAAGAAAGTAACTAAACACATTTCTCTACGAGACTGGTAGAATGCTTTTAAGACATGTCGTCACTTGCTTTCTGCTGACCACTACCAGTTGCTTAGTCAGAAAGCAAATAGTAATAACCTAGATAAGCAGATAACGCCTACCAACCACAGGTAAGTTGAAATAGAACAAAAAGAGAATAAACACTACACGGACCCAAAGGAACTGAAACTACCAGAAATCCCATAAACTGCCCCCACCTACGTAAAAATAGTGGCATCGTTTGGTACCACACAAGACGGTCATGAAGGGTTAAGTAGAATGGAAAGGTGTGGAGAGTACAAGAATATTGAGGTGGCGTATTGCTACTCACATTTCAGATAAAACCAACGGTCGTTATCGGCGATAAATCAATGATAAGCAGCTGTTGCGATGACGCAAAGCGATTTGCAACGGTTATTGAAAGATGCGGGAGTGCAAGTAATCTAGAGTGGACCATCACTGATAATGACTTGCGTGAATACTCCTAGTGGGTAAATAATAACATTTGGGTATTCCGGAAGCGTACGCCACCAAACCAACAGATGTTTAAAGTGAATATCTGAGAAGATCAAGAAAGTTCGTTGAAACTAAATTATATATTAGAACCCTATTAAATTGGGAAGTATTCATAGTAGAATACTCAGTAGATCAAAGAACCAGGAAACTAATGACTATAAACAATGCATTGCACTTGAAGGATGATACTGATCAACTCTATGCAAAAAGGACAGAAAATGGGAAGAGAAACAGCCACGTGGATGATTTATAAGACTGAGTAAAGAAACAACGCACGAAAAATGCGTGAACATGGGTACACAAAGGAAACTTGAACGGAGGAACGGAATCACTACTGACAGCTACACAAAACAACGCGACTATAGTAAATACTATAAAAACCAAAATAGACAAAACCAAGGCAAACAATAACAAAGAAACGAGACAGTAAACCAGATCATAAATGAATACAACAAATTAGCTCACAAGGTATGGTTGGGTCGGTAAGGCAGTATACTGGGAACTATGCAAAGGTCTGTCCTTTGGACATGCAGACTAATTGTACAGACACAAACTGGAGGCATTATTGAAAAAAAATGTTACAACATGTTAGGCAACTGGGCAGCAATCTCTTATATACCTTCTTTCATAAACATTCTATTTCGCCAATTAATCAAATTATAGGTGTGAGCCTCAAAATATCGCGTCAATATAGGTGAGAATTTCAATTTAAGTGTAAAATTGTAAGTTAATATTTGACAAATTGTTGCTCATATTTTGAGATTAGTTAAGAAGAATGATAGATGTGATGTCTTTCCCCAAAGGTAAAATGTCGAATGGAACAAAGGATTATGATACAAATGATTATGATACAAAAGATTATGATACAAAAGCTTATGATACAAAGGATTATGATACAAAGGATTATGATACAAAAGATTATGATACAAAGGATTATGATACAAAAGATTATGATACAAAGGATTATGATACTTGGAAGATTATGATACAAAGGATTATGATACAAAGGATTATGATACAAAGGATTATGATACAAAAGATTATGATGCAAAGGATTATGATACAAAAGATTATGATACAAAGGATTATGATACAAAAGATTATGATACAAAGGATTATGATGCAAACGATTATGATGCAAAAGATTATGATACAAAAGATTATGATACAAAGGATTATGATACAAAAGATTATGATACAAAGGAGTATGATACTTGGAAGATTATGATACAAAGGATTATGATACAAAGGATTATGATACAAAGGATTATGATACTTGGAAGATTATGATACAAAGGATTATGATACAAAGGATTATTATACTTGGAAGATTCGGTAACGGAAGATTGGTAATGTAAAATTCAGTAATTTTAGCAAGGTCGGAAAATTCGTTAACTATGAAATAAATGTCGATTGGAAATAGATTTTAGGACCGCTCTGGAGGTGATGCTCATTTATCTATAGTTTTAAATAGGGACTACCCCCCCCCCATTTTAAAATAAATATTTTTAAATATGTATTTAATCTGTCGTTTTCAAGTAAAAATACAAAAAAAGAAATCGATTTTTCATAAGTTTGGGGAAGGTTCCCTCCTCTCTCTCTCATATACATTTATCACAGTAATATTAAAAGAAGCTCAAAGAGTTTAGCTCTCACT
Organism: Sepiola atlantica; assembly: GCA_963556195.1. Classification (NCBI taxonomy): domain Eukaryota; kingdom Metazoa; phylum Mollusca; class Cephalopoda; order Sepiida; family Sepiolidae; genus Sepiola; species Sepiola atlantica. The sequence continues at coordinate 51,314,323 of OY744524.1, forward strand.
TCGGAGCAAAGAGTGCTAAAACCACGCTCTACAGGGTCAAATAGAGTTGATCATGCCGCATTACAACTGAATATAAAAATGAGCCCTCTGCTCCTTTGCTCCAGCAAAAAGAAACGCGGTTCTTTTTTTAAGGGCCTCATCAAGTCCTGATTGTTCATGTGTTCAATTCTTTTAAAATATTATAAAACACTAGGCACTATTGTAATGCTGTAGGTTCTTGCTGGACCATTTTTATTCCTTTCGTTTTCTCTTATGCACTTGAATGAATATTTTTTGTAACCAGATATTTTTTTTAACCACACATTTTTTGAACTCTTATTTTGTGTTATACATCCGCCCGTGTGTGTCTGGGGGGTTACATTCGATATGTTGTTATATGGTCAATACATCGATATTGTATCCTTTTCAAAATGAGATCGATTACAACCGGTTTTTCAAACTAGCTGTTAAAACCGACCCAGGTATTCATCACCTACCAGGTCGGCCCATTGTCAATTAATAGCTTGCTTATCGAGGGGAAAACAGAAAATGCTAAAAAAAGGCTATATAAAATGTGCTTAAAATTAGTTTTATTATGTTGGTCACGTATTAAAAAAAATAAGGCTTTTGCCAGTGCAATATTTATCTCCTTCCCACCATAAGAAAATGTGGCATAAGGTGGAGGTAGGGGCGCTTCAGGCGATCGGCAATAAACCAATCACTCTTCAAAAAGTGAAGATAAAACCTTGGAGAGTGCCCCCCCCCCCTAGTGCTGAACAGCTCATCCCGACAGAGCAGGACCAGTCTGTCGGATTGATTGTCGAGCATGGATCCTCGACTGGCACGAGGAGCAGCAAAAGCTTTAGGCGAGTACTGGTGCTAAAAATTAATTCTTTTCCCCAATATATTATGATACGGGGACGCCACTATAAAAGTACTCATTGTAAAAAAAAATAATGTACCAATATTTTTACTCACTAACAAATGAAGGAGTGTGGCCAATTTTGATGAAATGTTCAGCATTTATTCAATTAAGGCATGTTTTGTAGAAGATCCCCGCCATCTAAGAAAACAGACAAAATGCAGGTCATAGTATATAAACGTTTTATTACTTACTCAAAAAGACGGAAACAATTTATGCCATTGTGTATTTTCATTAAAAGATCGTTTCCCTTATATTTCTACCTCCACACAGGAAATGCCCACCATTTCGCGATGTATTCTGTATTCGTGTTTATTCTGCATTTTGTACAACGAGAAATGAGGGTTTCATTGATCACAACGTGGAGACCTGTACCCTAACTATAACCATCACTCTAACCCTAACTCCACTCATGTCTAGACAGGACTCACAAACGTAGGTCAATGGTGCGTGCGCACACTGCGCATGGCTCATGGGGCTATTTTTCGCAAAACTCATTTTTCCATTAGTGGCAGGCTATTCTACAAAACATCTCAATGAAGAATTTTATAAGGAATATAAGTTTTTATATATTTCATAAAGAAATATAAGTTTTTATATATTTTATAAAGAAATATAAGTTTTTATATATTTTACAAAGAAATATAAGTTTTTATATATTTTATAAGGAATATAAATTTTTTATATATTTTATGAGTAATATTAGTTTTTATATATTTTACAAGGAATATAAGTTTTTATATATTTTATGATGGATATTAATTTTTATATATTTTATAATGGATATAAGCCTTTATATATTTTATAAGGAATATAAGTCTTAATATATTTTATAAGGAATATTAGTTTTTATATATTTTATAAGGAATATTAGTTTTTATATATTTTATGAGGAATATTAGTTTTTATATATTTTATAAGAAATATTAGTTTTTATATGTTCATAAGGAATATTAGTTTTTATATATTTGATAAAGAATATTAGTTTTTATATATTTTATAAGGAATATTAGTTTTTATATATTTCATAAGGAATATTAGTTTTTATATATTTTTTATAAGGAATATTAGTTTTTATATATTTTATGAGGAATATTAGTTTTTATATATTTTATAAGGAATATTAGTTTTTATATATTTTATAAGGAATATTAGTTTTTATATATTTTATGAGGAATATTAGTTTTTATATATTTTATAAGGAATATTAGTTTTTATATATTTTATGAGGAATATTAGTTTTTATATATTTTATAAGGAATATTAGTTTTTATATATTTTATGAGGAATATAAGTTTTTATATATTTCATAAGGAATATTAGTTTTTATACATTTTATGAGGAATACTAGTTTTTATATATTTTATAAGGAATATTAGTTTTTATATATTTTATAAGGAATATTAGTTTGTATATATTTTATAAGGAATATAAGTCTTTATATATTTTATAAGGAATATTAGTTTTTATATATTTTATGAGGAATATAAGGTTTTATATATTTCATGAGGAATATTAGTTTTTATATATTTTATAAGCAATATAATCTTTACATTTCATATCAAAGCGATTTTCAAGAGAATTGTGAATTTGAAAGAAATTATAGTTTGGGTCAGATTTAACGCACATGCGCTATGCGCAGTAACGTTTCACATTTTTATGTTGTTACTGTTAAAAACGACTCTATACTTTTTGCCGACAATATTTAATGTAAATGGGAAAACACTAAAACTAAGGAGACTCCTAGAGCGATGCGTAAACAATAGCTTTTGGGTGACTCACCAATAGACATGCCCACCCCTGATCGATGGGTTCGGGGGTAAGGAGCATCGCCTCTGCTTTACACATGTGATTGATCATAATTTAACAGTGGTATACATCTAATTAGATATGTCAACCCATACGAGGCATTGTTAATTTGAATAAATACTCTGGACCTACGAACAATGGATAACGATACCGAACGAATTGAAATATAACTTAATCTGACGCATTCGCGTATATAATATAGGGTCGCACAAAAAAGGGGACAAAAAAAAGGGAACCCCCAAAATACCACCCATGGAATCGTTTATAAATTCACAATCCTTTCTGCAATCCAAACATATTTCGTACTATAAACTGTGATAAACTATGTCTGACTTGCTCATGAAGTTTCAGTCATTAATACCCAACAGTCTTTGTTTTATCACTGTTCAATAATATTTTCCAAATATGCACGTCTGCATTGCAAGCACACCTGGATACGACGTGCAAAATTGTCAATAACTCTGACGTCACACTCTGCCTCTTTTGGCACCGAATGACCTTGACCTTAGCATTCAAGATTGTTCCATGGGACCTGAATGTGTGGACCCACCTGTATATGCGTTTTTTGTTTGGCTATTGACGACAGCATTGATCATGTGTTTTACTGTCAAAGCCATTTTTCAACCAACTCTGCTTTAATCTTTCTAGCTATTCTTTTGCATAAACCTGAAATATTAAAGCACTTACTTAATTATTGACAGACAATTTCATGATTTTTGGTGCATCGTGTAAAACTTTTGGGGAAAGGTATAGACTATGGGTAAAATATCAACTTTTCTTCAATGAAGCGTTTACAATAGGTATGCTTCGGCATTTAATAACCGGGAAATGATTGATATACCGTAAAAGGACAAACCAAACCAAACTCGTTATATACATATGTACTAGTCCAATTTCACACATGAACGATTTTATAGTTTTACATGCATCTCCCTGTTAATAGACATTTTTAATATTTTCTGCAGCGATAATTACTTTAGTTATTTTACCTTATTATGTGTTTTTGTTTGTTTATCAAACTGTAAAAATAGTTATGTTTCAGTATTAAGTAACTCAAATCTGGTTGATATGTCGTAAAACAGGCAAACGAAACAGATTACGTGAAAATGCACGTGAAACTAGCAAACGATTTAAATCCGAAATATTACTGATATATATGTATATATCAGTAATATTTCAGATTTAAATCGTTTACTAGTTTCACGTGCATTTTTACATCTCTTTGTTGACAGACATTTTCAATCTTTTGTGCAGCGGTAATGACTTCAGTTTTTCGTGACTTTTTTCTTTCTATCTAGCCTAGAGGCCCACCGTATTTACTTGTATGGCCAATCGGACGTCGTTCTTCGCCTTTTTTTGTGTATATGAGCGTCGAACAAGCAGTACGGATTATGTATCGAAACTGACCAACTCAGGATTGTACACAGTGTCTTTCAAGTGCCATTCAGAATTAAAGAAAACAAAACGTGTGTGCAATCCGTGAATTTATATGATACCGCCCCTCCCCTCGCCTTGTCGGGTTATTGCAGGTTGTTTGGACTAGAGTACAAAACTGTCACATGATCCGAAGAATGGTGGTCAAAGGTCAACTGAAGCGACTATTTACATTAGATGCCAAACCATTTGCTCACCAATGACATCTTTTGTGCGTTAATGGAGTGCTGAAAAGGGCTTTTAGGACGCTGTCTGTTCCTAGTCTGCGCGTAAAAATGTTGAATAAATATTGGGGAGCGAGAGGCGCTTCATTCTATGTCGGCAGGCGCCATATCAACCTGGGCTTCACCACGATAAGAAGGAACTCACACAGGGATATCACCCCCACGGTGACATTTCATAGAGCTCACTGTTTATTGTATTTAAAAATACAACTTATTATCTTAAATAACACTTCACCTGTATTTACGATATTTTATTAACCAATTTAAAGTATTATTTTGGATTTAATGAGCCCGCGCCCCACCAAAAACAAGGAATAAAAATAAGGAAATAAAGTAAATAAATAGAAATATTAACCGGCTTAGTTTTGTAGGAACGTATTTTGAACACCTTAATAAGAGAAAGGTCCCTTTAGTCTGGAGAGACAATGGATACGCCCTGTATGAGTGTTTGTGCAGGGAGTCTATTGCGAAGCAAATGTGGTGCAATCTCAATCGTATCCCTTCTGAACCGGCACTGCTTAAATCAAGTACGACTAGAAAATGCGGGCGTAAGCAGACAGCTTTCACACCTGGTATTCCGAAATGGTAACCTATTTAGTATTGATCAGGTTTAACGTCGCTTAACTCCGGTTATGTGACTGGAACATGTGTGTCATCGTCAGTGTGCTGTATACCACCTTAATATCAACTTATAAAAAACAAAAAACGGATATTTTTAAGATGCGTCCAGTCAATCTGCGCGTTTAACAATAAACATGCGATTTCAAACTCAAGCGTGACAGACTCACTAACAGACCGACAGACCAACTAAGAGACCGACATACCGACAAACCAACAGACCAACAGACCCACCAACAGACCGACAGACCAACAGACCGACATCCCACCAACAGACCGACAGACGCATCAACAAACCGATAGACCTACCAACAGACCGACAGATCGACATACCCACCAACAGACCTAACAACAAACCCACATAACCACCAACACACTGACATACCCACCAACAGGCCGACAGACCGACAGACTGACAGACTGACAAACCCATCAGCAGACTGACAGACCCACCAACAGACCGACAGACCCACCAACAGACTGACAGACCCACCAACAGACCGATAGACCGATAGACCCACCAACAGACTGACAAACCCACCAACAGACCGACAAACTGACAGACCCACCAACAGACTAAGAGACCCACCATCAGACCGACAGACGGACAGACCGACCAACAGACCGACAGGTCGACAGACCGATAGAGCCTCTTAAATAAACGCGTGGACGTATCTAAAATTGCTATTTCAAGCTTAAGCTAGACAGATAGACGGCGCGACTAACGTGCAGACAGAGACACTTATAGAGATACATGGACACATACAAAAAAACGGTTTTATTCGAGAAGAGCCCCGTCACTACTGGAAAAATGAGTTTGGCAAAAAAGCCCCGCCAGTCATGCGCAGTGCTCTCACGTCCTTGACCTTCTTCTGTGAATCATGTCTAAACATGTGTCAGGTTAAGGTAAGGCTAGGTTTAAGTTAGGGGTAAGGTTTAGCTGTACAAAATGCAGAATAAATGCCAATGTGGAACGCAGCGCGGATTGATGCACATCTATCTGTGTGAGTTTACAAAGAGAAAAATACACAATGACACGAATAGATTCCATCGTTTTGCGTAAGAAATAGTAAAACGTTTTTTTTTCTACAACCCGAATTTTGTCTGTTTTCTTGGGTGGCGGATGTTATTTCAAGCTTAAGGTTTACAGATCGAACGATCGACCGACCTACAGGCGCAGACTCTCATAAATGCGCGAATACATGTAAAAACTATATTTCATACTTAAGCCTGACAACCGGACGAACAGAGCCTCGTATAGAAATTTTTGGACACATCTAAAATGGTATTTCAAAGTTCAGACCGATAATCGACGGACAGAGCCTTTAATCGAGGTGCGTGGACGCATCTAAAACTGATATAATCCATGTTGAAGCTTATATTCCTTATAAAATTCTTTATTGAGATCTTTTGTAGCAGAGTCCACCACTAATGAAGAGTTACAAGTCGACAGATGGACCGACCTACTGACGGATAGAGTCTCTTATAGCCATGCTTGGATGCCTCTAATTAATAAATAAATAAAATAAAAATAATCTAATATATAAAATTATCTTGTCGGATTCTCTTTCTTTTGTCAAGTGTATTTTATTCTAATTTATCAATTTGTCTTGCTGACCGGTGCAGTATGTTATTAAGAAGAGGAAATTGTCATTCACTTTTCGACTTTCAAAAATGTATTTTATTCAGCTCGTTTTTTTTTGTTTGTCTTTAACAACTAAAGAGTAAACTATGAATTCCTTTAGACATAGTTACTTCCCTTGTTACTTATCTCTCTATATAGAATTTTAGGAGAGATTTATAAGGCAGTAAAAAACATTTCGTAGAACGTACGAAAGATGTAATAATAATAATTTGGTAAAGAAAAACTCGGCAGAGTTTGAGAACAACTAGAAAAGCGATTCAACAATGGAAGTAAAAATAATACCGAGCAACACCTGGTAGGGGTAGCTAGTAAATACATAAGAATATGAACGAGGCTATTTTTAGAAATCAATTTTAAACATCTGAATATAAACTTACTAGGTGTACCTACACGGTGTTGCTCGGGGTCTTTTACTTTACTTTTTGTTTCGCATAGATACGTTAGAAATGGTTTTTTACTCTTAAATTCATAAATAACTGTACCTATTTGGAAATGTATTTACTTGTAGTTTTTTTTTTTATTTAACTCTTTTTGTGCGAATATAGAGTTACATCCCTGTTTCAAGATAGCGGCCACCTAAACATGAATCTGATCAGGACACAATATTTTCCGAAAGGATTACATCGAATTACATTTCATTCTTCTTAACACATGCTGCAATGATCCACAAGAAACGCTGACGAACTAGAATCAAATATTGATTTTATAGGAAGAAAGTTATCAATGACAGAGAAACAATATTTAATTAATACATAAGAAATTAAGAGTTACAGCTACGATATAAATAAAAAACATGTCGATAGAGAGAGAGAGTGTGTGTCCTGATTACTTGATGAATATAGGGAGGGAGAAACTGGCTACGTATTGTCAGCATTGTGTGTGAGCTAAGGATAGAAGAGAGTGAATATTAATAAAGCTTAACATAGAATTTTAAACAATTATATTTTTGATTCGACTAAATATTTCAATAACAAACATTAATAATTCATTGTGCATGTCTCGAAATTATATTAAGGCGAGAAAAACACACACACATGAAGTTGTCTTATAATTGTATTAATATATTATATACGTACACCAGCAACTTATGTTCACTTAATTGTATTAAATAAATCATTAACAAATTAATCATTTCGGCATTAGTGGGTTAGTGATTCACCTAATGGATATCGTCGCTGACTATAGAATCGGCTATGACGAGTTCGAATCCTACCAAATCTATTGCAGTCATTTATGAAATAACGATTTTCTTCTGGGAAATGTTCTCAATTAATTATGAACAATTGATTGTTTACAATTGTGTGTTCAAGAAGTGAATAACAAAAAAAGGCTGATATGCCGTAAAACAAATTAACTTAACAAAACTATTTTGGCATTAAAAGACATCATCCCCTCCAAAACCCCACCACTATTTCATTTGCTCTCTCCCATTTACAGATCGACCTGTTTGTTTTAGGTTCTAAAGAAACCGAAAACGATAGACAATCTTATTTTATTTTTTGTTTTTGTTTCTCTTTCTTTTGGGGTGTTTTTATTGTCCTATTCCCCATTATATTTCATAACATTTTACATATTAAAAGAAATATATTTGAAATAATTGGGGACATTTTAAGTAGGGCTAAATAGAGTAGGGCTAAATAGAGTAGGGCTAAATAGAGTAAATGTGATATTGTGAAAGTGATAGACTAATGCTTACAAGATGAAAGGAACAATACTTTTTTTTTTTACATGATTCACCCTAAACAAGGCAGGACGCCACTGTAAACGTAAGGGGCTACTGAGAAAAAGGAAAAGGGGAGAAGGATTGGTGGTTCAGCTTAAATTGGGATCTGAGCAGCGAGATGTCTGTTTACATTAGTTTTAAATTTCTGCATGTCAGTACTGTCGGGGAAACAGGGGGCAGGGAGGGAGTTCCAGAGGCCAGCAGCACGAGGAAAGAAGCTATTTGAGTAGAATGCTCTCCGGTATCTGGGGACCTCCACAGTGAATGAATGAGATTTAGTAGAATGTCGAGTTAGTCTAGTGAATTTACGTCGAGGGGGCACCAGAGTAGCCAACTCATCGGAGCATAATCCATTGAAGTATTTGTAAAACAAACACAAGGATGCCATATTGCGGCGATGGGACAGGGGCTGGAGCTTAGCTGACAGTGAGGGACCTATTAGGTTGACTACTCTTTTTTGGACTTTGTCAAGGAGGGAGAGACTAGTAGATGATGCACCAGCCCAGATGTGGCAACAATACTCCATGCATGGGCGAATGGTGACTTTGTAGAGATACAGGATAATGTCAGGTGTAAGGAGTCCACTAGCACGGTAGAGGGAGCCAACCTTCTTTGCGGCAGCCTTGGCAATGTCTTCAATGTATGTGTTCCAATTCATGTTACCTGTGAAGGTTAGGCCAAGGAGTTTGAATGATGAACTCTCAGGTAGGGTGTTATTTGCCATGACAATCGGTGGATGGAGAGGCTTCTTGTAGTTGTTGAAGGAAAGGAGCTTAGTCTTTGCGGCATTAAAAGTCACCAACCATTTATGGCCCCAATCCACTACAGCCTGGAGGTCATTTTCTAAGGATTCAGCCATTGCCTCAGATATGATCGCGTCTGTTTTGCCAACATGGCGAGAGTAAAGCGTGGTGTCGTCAGCAAATAAACCAATCTCAGACACTATGTCATCAGGGAGATCGTTTATATAGATCAGGAACAACAAAGGTCCAAGAATAGATCCCTAGGGCACACCAGCATTTATGTCATGTTGCTTGAATGAACGGCCATCGAGGACAACCTGGATTTTTCTTTTGTTTAGGAAGGATCTAATTATATTAAGTAGTTGCCCAGTAATACCGTATGAGCGTATTTTCAGGAGAAGCCCTTTATGCCATAGCTTGTCAAAGGCCTTGGATATATCAAGCGCTACTGCCCTAGCTTCACCTGCCTTGTCGAGAGTATGATACATGCGTTCAGAGATGACCGTTAAGATGTCTGCAGTAGATCGTGCTTGTCTAAATCCATACTGGCGGTCAGATAGAAGTTTAGCATTAACTAAGTGACGTACTATCGCTAGATTGATTAAGGATTCAAAGATTTTGGCAAAGATCGGCAGTAGACTGATTGGGCGGTAGTTCTGAGGGTCGGTTCTATTCCCAGAACTCTTGTAGACTGGTACCACAGAGGCAATTTTCCAGCTATCGGGGAAGCAAGATTCGGCTAGGCATTTATTGTAAAGTTTGGAGAGGACAGGGGCCAGTTCAGCAGAGCATTTCTTTATTACTATTACAGGTATAAGATCAGGCCCACAAGCTTTAGAGGTGTCAAGGCTTTTTATGATGTCTCTGACCTGGATGGGGTGATGACCAGGTTATCAAGTGTGACTTCAGTCCGCAATGGTAATTCAGGGAGAGGGTGGTTACCTGAGTCTAAAGTAGAGTTAGAAGCGAAACGCTTATCAGTGGCCGTGCAAACGACATCATTGTGGTTTGAAAGTGGGGGAATCGTAGATTGACCATTATTCACTACACTATTGTAGATTTTCCAGAAATCGTGAGTACCTACTTTCTGTGACTGGATGCGTTTTTTTGTTAACTCACTATACCTTCTCTTCGCTTCGCCTATCACGGCCTTGCAATTGTTTCTTGACTCTATAAATTTATGCCTATTAGTAGCTGACTTATGGCGGCCGAATTTACGGAATGCTTGTTGCCTCTCAGAAATGGCAGCTGCACATTCCGAAGTGAACCATTGAGGAGAGTGGGGCTTGCTAAAGAATTTTCGCATGGGGACATAGGCTTCAATGCCTGCTTTGACTCATTCAGTTAATTCGTTTGCACACTGGTTGGCAGGGAGTGAGAAGGTTTCCCTCCATGGGGCGTCACTGATGTGATCTCTGATTGACTCAAAATCAGCTTGCTCGTAGTATCTTGTTGTTTTGAGCAACGGTTCATCAGCTTTTGGACGACTTTTTAGCGTGATATGTATCATTAGCACAATGTGATCAGCATTTCCGAGTGGGCTATGAGCTTTCGTCACACAAGCCTCGGGTATTGAGGTCAAGAAGAGGTCTAGAAGGCTCGTAGTATCTTGTTGTTTTGAGCAACGGTTCATCAGCTTTTGGACGACTTTTTAGCGTGATATGTATCATTAGCACAATGTGATCAGCATTCCCGAGTGGGCTATGAGCTTTCGTCACACAAGCCTCGGATATTGAGGTCAAGAAGAGGTCTAGAGGCTTGTTGGTCCACACGATCGGGGATGCGGGTCGGAAAATCAACAGTCTGAGAGAGGGAGTGAGCTAAGGAGAAATTATACGTAGAGTTGCCGGCTGCGTCAGTAAGGCTGGAGAATCCCAACCAGTCGCGGTGGTGGGCATTAAAATCCCCAAATACATGTATCTGGGCATTCAAGTCAATTAAGAGTGCACTATCTATGCTTTCAGAGACAGAGTTTAGCAGAGTACAGTCCTGGGTCGACGGGGAGCGGTATAGGAAATATAAGTAACTAACGTTGTGATGTAAAGTCAATCTAAAGCACATGTAGTCGTAGTCATCTGATTCTAGCCTATGTTCTCTAGTCAGGGGGAGGGTGTTCCGAACATAAACTCCTAGCCCGTGCATGTGTTTGTCAGAGTCTTTACGGTAGAGTGGGAGGTAGTCAGTCATGTCAAAGTGGTGAGAAGAGATTGAGGATTGGAGGTTAGTTTCACTAAGAGCTATGATATCCGGGGAGTTTGTCAGGAGAAAGGTTTCTACGTCGTTGATGTTGGTTTTAAGTCCCCGGATATTTGAGAATGCAAGCCTCAAGGGCGGAGGCGAAAGTGTTTTTTGGGTGTCTGGTTTAGGTTTGATTTTATTTCTTTGTAATGGCATGTTTGATTTGATTATAGAGTGGATTGGCCAAGGTGGGTACTTGTTTGGTGCCAATAAGCTCACACAACCAGTCCATTAGTCACGACCTGGTCCATGGGGGTTGTGACCTCGGGAAAGCCCACCGGAGATAATTGCAGGGTCCCTTTCCATGCGCGACATGGCACATACAACTACCCACGGTATTATGCAACTGATGATGGAGCAGCCGTTCTTGGTGCTACCCAAGAGTTTGGGCTCCTGTCCTGTCAGTCGGAAACAGCAGCCAGACAAGCTGTCTAACCTGTACCCTCATCCTGTCGGAACAAGAGAGACGCAGACTGGTCATGTAAGACTTACTAACGAAAAACTTTCCCCAAGTTGCCCAAATAGAGAGAAAGAGAACGGCGTTCATTGTCCTAGTAAGGAAACAAGGCTAGGCACTGAGTGTTTAGAGGCGTCCCAGCGCTGTTACCTCTGCGCCTGACTAATAAACAAAGAAGGAGTGCAAGGGTCGGCGATAGGCAGAACCTATCTACTCCTTAAGCAATTGTAGGTTTGCAAACCGGATATTTTGTTCGAGATTCCAACTCTAGGATGGTTGTCGATCAGGACTAAGGAAGCCATCCTTCCCCAACAGTTTACTGCCACGGCGAAAGTAACTGGTAGCAAGGTTTTTTTGTCAGAGATTTCCTTCTCTTAGATGGATAGCCTTACGAGGTCTTACGGGTCCAACACTCCGAGAGGGGTAAAAATAGCCTGCACCCATGTACTAGTCGGGTATTTCCTAGCCCCCCGCAGGTAAGAAAAAAAAAAAAAAAAAGAATTCATATATATATATATATATATATATATATATATATATATATATATATATATATATATATATATATATATATAGAGAGAGAGAGAGAGAGAGAGAGAGAGAGAATAAGTTCAATTGCATACTAAGGAGGGAACAGTAAGTTGAAGATAGGTTTCCCTCTCCCCCCCCCTCTTTCAACCCCGAACGACATTTCGGTTTCTTCACTGCTAAGGCAGATACGAAATGTGTCTTTAACCAGACTAGCATGCTTAGTTTAAAGGCGTCTAGTAGGTTAGACAGAAGATGAACACAGACCCCCCTCTCAACCAAGACGTTTGATGTCCTTGTACCTTTTGTAAAAATTGGTTGAACTTTTTGCCAATAATTTTATTTTTTTGAAAGACTTTAAATCGCTTCCCATACCGTGAGTTGACCGACCCAAAATATAACGAGCAGATACGAGCGCGTGGACGTGTGTGTGTGTGGGGGGGATCGTTGCGTGGATTAGCGAGATGAGTACGTCGGGTAGATTTAAGTTTTTACTAAGTGCTAGGTAAAAGCGCTACATAACAGGATAATAAGTACCACCCACACAATAAGGGGTTGATATGCCAATCCGAAGTAAAATATCTCGAAATACAATTATTTTTAGTTCATTTTTGCTTTTAATTCAAAATCAAAGCCTCGTCGTTATTTAGAGAATTTATACTATATATTATTTGCTTTACAAAATATCATTATAACCACTTTTGTAGCTTTGCATTGGAGATCAAGTGGCAGCAAGTTACCAATTACTTTATGACTTGCCAGTATGTAACTAACAAATGAGCCTAAATGAACTGAAACTGACAGAAATCCCATAATCTGACACCATCCCAAAGAAAAACACACGCACAATGTCGTCTGGTTCGAAACAAAATTGTCGTGAAAGGTCTAAGAAGATGGAAAGAACGAGGAGGAGAACACCATACATACGTCCACTTGAAAAGCACGAAAAGTACTGTAATCCTGAGGAGACTTGCTGTCACTAAAATTCCAAGAAGAAAAGAACAACGAGCGTTACCATTTCTATGTTAAACGGCAGACTGATTCATGGACGGCGGCACCGGGGGGGGGGGGGGCAGAAGACGGCGCCCCCACACACTTTTTGACTTGCCCCCCCCCACTTTACGGTCATCAATAATGAAGTTATATATGCATGTGTTTAAACGGGCCCCCCACTTTTTAGGAGAGCCCTCCCCTTTTATAACTGTGCCGCCGGTCCTGTGATTTGATGATTGAATGCTGTAAATCTTGGAAAACTTGTTGCCATTCGGCTTCTAGGGAACATAACTTGTTTTTGACAGTCGCCGATCACTGGTAATGCCTTGTATGAGAACCCCTAATAATAATAATAATAATAATAATAATAATAATAATAATAATAATAATAATAATAATAATGGCAAACTTGAAAGCACCAGGTCACGATGGAATACATGCCTACTGGTTTAAAAAATTCACGACCCTACATGAAAGGCTAGCACAGAAACTAAGAGGCTATATCTATAAAACAGACGTGACAGAGTGGATGACCAAAGAAAGGGCAACGCTCATACAAAAAGACCCCAAGAATGGAACGACCCCAAGCAACTACAGACCAATAATCTGTTTACCAACAATGTGGGAAATCCTAACGGCACAACTGAGATAGCAAATTTACCATTCCCTGAACAGCCGTGGACTATTCCCCAAGGAATAAAAATGATGCCAGAAAGGGAAAAGAGGGACGCATGATCTGTTATACATAGATCAAAAGATCCTCAAAGAAGTTAAAAGCAAGAAAAAGAACATATCTATGGCATTGATTGACTACAAGAAAGCGTACGACAGAATCCCTCAAGCATGGATAATTGAATGCTTAAAAATGTACAAGATACCCGACAGAATTATTAATCTCATCAAGAGAGCAATGGAAACATGGAGATTAGAACTGACAGCTAGAGGACAACACTTTACGGAGATCAAAATACAGAGAGGCATTTTCCAAGGGTCTCCCTATCACCACTAATGTTTAACATAACCATAATGCCACTTAACTACATACTCAGGAAATCTGATGCCGGATACAAGTTCACAGGCAGAGAACAAAGAATAAACCATCTCATGTACATGGACGACCTGAAGCTATTTGCAAAAAGCAAAAAGGAACTGGAAAAGCTGATAAATATAGCCAGAATCTTCAGCCAGGACATTCAAATGGAATTCGGAATGGAAAAGTGTGCACTGCTAGAGATTAAAAAAGGAGAGCTGGAGACGACTGAGGGCATGGAATTATCTAACCAAGAAGAGATGAGGGCGCTAGGCGAATAAGACAGCTATAAATATTTGGGAGTTTTGGAAGCAGACACAATCAAATAAACAGACCGAGTTTTCCTTGGTCTCGATCTGAAAAACAATTACGGCCGTCATCGGCCTTATCTACACCGAGAAGCGCAACTTAAAAAAACCATGGCTTAATTCTATAATACATTTGAGAAGTCATTTATTTCTCTCTCTGGGAGTCCATAAAGGCGATCCTGCCCAACAGCTGACCGAATTTTTCTTTGTCCGGATCCGAAAAATAATTACGGCCTTATCTACATCGAGAAGCGTCATTAAAAAAATATGGCTTAATTACCTATTGACACGTGAGAAGTAGTTCTATTTCTCTCTCTGGGGCTCGATAAAGGCGACCTGAGATTTATTACCCAGCTCTTTTTAAAAACGGTTCAGCGGTAGTTTTCATATCGTCGAGGTTTTCCTTCTCTTCATTTATACTAGCGCTGTATTAGGACCTTCGACTTTCGTAGGCTCACGGTCAACTCACACCAACACTGTATCTTAGGCTCCATCATCCGTGGGGCTGTTCGATACTGTCACAGACTGGTTCAAAAGCTGTACCAGTACCGATAATAATTTTCATCGACAGCATATATCGTTTTCATAGTCATAATCAATGTAAATAAGCTGGAAAATTTGACTGTGAAAATGAGTAAATTAAACACAAGTATGTTCAAACTTTAGGGTTTTTCTTTTTTCTTTACTGTTACAAATATACGCTTAAATATGTTATAAATAAAGTAATTACGTACTGTGTTAGGATGAATTTGACTTTTAACGGTCCCGTATACTATTGTATTTGTTAAGGACTACTACTACTACTACTACTACTACTACTACTACTACTACTACTACTACTAAGATACTCTGGACCATTCATAGGCTGAACCAAAGAGGAACTCAGGCACCTGGACCAGAGGACTAGAAAATTAATGACCATCCACAATGCACTACACCCAAAAGACGATACGGACAGACTCTACATGAAAAGAAACGAAGGGGGAAGAGGACTAGTAAGTATAGAAGATTGTGTAGAAGACTAAAAAAAAGAGCTGGAAAAATACATAACTCAACACAGGGAAATCCTTATCACTGCAGCAAGAGACACCATTCTAACGAACAACTCGGGAAGCACCGAGACCAGAAACAAAACGGCAAATAAAAGAAAAGTGGGAATAAAAAAACTACACAGAGAAACGGAATCTTTACTGATGGCTGCACAGAACAATGCAATTAGGACAAACTACATTAAAGCTAAAATAGACAAAACCCAGGAAAACAGTAAATGCAGACACTGTGGACAAAGAGACGAAACAGTAAATCATATAATAAGTGAATGTAGCAAACTAGCCCAAAACGAATATAAGAACAGACATGACTGTGTGGGGAAAGCAGTACACCGGGAACTGTGCAAACAATTGAATTTCGAATACGCAGACAAATGGTACAAACATAAGCCAGAAACAGTACTGGAAAACGAAACACACAAAATCATCTGGGATATGGATATACAAACAGACAAACTCATACAAGCAAGGAGACCGGATGCTATAATAATCAACAAGAAGGAAAAATCTTGCAAAATCGTAGACTTCGCCGTTCCAGAGTGAAAATCAAAGAAATGGAAAAACGAAGCAAGTTCAGAGAACTGAAAGGAATATGGAGCATGAAGAACGTCAGTATAATACCAATAATTGTAGGAGCACTAGGAACAATCCCCAACAACCTGGAAAAAAGACTGGGAGAAATTGGAATCAAAGGGATCATTGGAACTATACAAAGGACAGCAATGATCAAAACAGCTACAATCTTAAGAAAAATCATTGAATGCGGAAACTAACACGCATAAGCTACGAAGGGTCACACGGAATCTAATATAGGAAGAAAACAAAACTACCGAAATAACACATCACAAACAAAGAAACAGAAAATGTAAGAAACATCACTTAATAAGCTCCTCCCCCCCCTCAATAAATTACAGCGACTTCAACTGACACGACACAAAAATGAACCAATGAACAGAAATAGCAAGAAACACCATCAGCTCACCCCCCAAAATAAATAAATCAAAATAATCATTCCCCCCCCCCAAATAAAAAAATATAAAAATTGTTTTTTTTATTTCAAAAAAATAAAAAAATAAAAAAATAAAAATGGTACCAGCCTAGGCTGACACCACACAACATATTTGCATAGCGTAAAGGAGGATGAGAAGACCGAGGAGGGACAGCATAAACCAGACCTCCACTGGAAGTGCAGAGACTGCTGAGACCTTGGGGAGGCTTATTGCCACCCAAATCCCAGAGAAGACCAATGGTCCTTACCAGCGAGAAATCAATGGTAAACGGCTGTTGGGATACTGCAAATTTATTTGCGGTGGCTATCGAAAAGAGGTGGAGAATACTGGAAATCTGGGGAGACTTGTTGTCACTCAGACTCCAGAGAATACCACCGGTTGTCGATGACCTGTGTGAGAACTCCTAGTGAGTAAATAATAATAATAATAATAATAATAATAATAATGTTAATGTCTATAATCAGAAAGGTAGTCGGCAGTCAACAAAAATTAAAAAAAGAATTTCTTTCCTTTCTTGAAATTTAGAAAATGTATTTTAGTATATTTAGTGAGTATTTTATTTAGCAAATGAATGACTATTTTATTTACCTTTTAAAAGTCGAAAAATGTTTAAATCCAGCTTCAGAATGGCTAAAAAATACGAAGTTAGCTATGTATTTTAAAAACGAAATATGTTATCTTCATTAGAAATTTCATTTATTTTTAGGAAAAATTAAAATATTAACATGGCTGAAAAAAAAATAACGTCTCGCTTGCTTGACTTTTCGTTGAAGGAAAAAAACTTTCAATATTTTTTATTTAATTAATGTGGTGATTTCTATTTTGAATTAAATAAATTTAATTTTGTCTACATCTACGATTATTTTCGTTTCAATGTTAAATCATTGAAACGAAAATAAGCAGTGATTGCGAAGCAATAACGAGTGAGCGAAGCCAGCTCGTTGGGAATAAATATCATGGATCACAAATAGACAATTATCATTTATTCTACAATATTTATTTACTATTGTTTTATATATTAATTTCTAATTAGTTATCCTCTAATGAACGTTTTGCTGTTTTTTATATACCTAGCTTTATATACCTAGCATATATTGCTAGGTATATGAGGCTAGGTATATATATCTAGCTTTATATACCTAACTCTCTCTCTCTCTCTCTCTCTCTCTCTCTCTCTCTCTATATATATATATATATATATATATATATATATATATATATATATATATATATATATATATATATAGGGTGGCCCAAACGTAGGTTTACAGTTATTTTTATAAATATTTAACCTATTTAAAGTTTTTCGAATAACCTAGTTAAAAAACTTCAAATATTAAATGATAACTGTAAACGTACTTTTGGGCCACCCTGTATATATATATATATATATATATATATATATATATATATATATATATATATATATATATATATATATATATATATATATATATATATACCTAGCTTTATATATCTAGCTATATATACTTAGCTTTGTATACCTAGCTGTATGTATCTAACTTTATATACCTAGCTATATATATATATACCTATCTGTATATACCTAGATATATATATATATATATATATACCTATCTGTATATACCTAGCTGTATGTACTCGGCGTTGACCGGGAGTCTTTTTACTTTAATTTTTGTTTCTCTGTTTATTTTATTTTACTAAGACTTTCGTTTTTTACCAAATATTTTTAATAGTAATTTGAAAAATACATATTGTTATTACGATATCGTTAGGCCATGAAATTATTAATTCAACAAATTGGATACTTTTAAAGTTTTCAATCTTTTAATTGAATGACGGTTAATATATTCAAATCAGAAATGACTTTTTATTCAACAAAGGTTTTGACATTCTTTTGAAAAATCGAAGGGTCACATAGTAATTCTTCAGACCATGTAACTCACTGGCGGTTGCTGGTTGCTATTATTTTATATATTTTGAGTAGGCGAATTATGAGAACGAAGGTATATCCGGTCTGAATTAATCGTGTTTGTTTACATTTGCGTCATTTATTATGTCGAGCGATTTTCAAAACTACAGTTGATTTAAGTTTTTTAAGGAATTATTAATTTAGTTTCTTATTGCTGAGAATATATTATTTATTTCTATTGGTTTATTTTATTTGTTTCTTGTTTATTTGTTTAATTATTTTATTTATGTTACTCTTGTACTGACACTATAAGATTAGAAGAATGTTTTGTTCGGGCGAAAAAATTGTTAATAGTTGTAATAAAAACTGGACGCCGAATATAACTTAAGGATAAGCTTTATTTAACCATTTGTTGCTTACTGAGACAAATAGTGTTTTTAACATTCACTCTTAATATACACGAATGTAGAACATTCCATTATTACTTAAAGGGGTGAGACGGGCATCAATTATCTTTGTTACTACAATAGTGTAATGCTGTGTGTTTCACTGCCTGCTCTTTTCTAAGCTACATTTTTTCTCTTGATGTATTTCTAATGAAATCATAATTCTCCTTCCCTATTCTTCTAAATGGTGCAGATGTAGACACATTTTCTGGTTTGCATATAAATACATACATATAAACATGGAGATGCCATCAGAATGCCAGCCATTCACAGTTAACTGAGTTTATACGATTCAACTTCTCTCGCGCATTTCTAAAGAAGAAAATGAAAACTTGAAAAGTATAGACCATTATAAAAATGCATGTTATTACTTGCTAACCCCGATTTAGGGGAAAAAGTAAGCTGTTTCAAACACAAACGAAGAGGAGGGATCTCTATCTATAATCTCCCATCTCTTCGTTTGTGCTTGAAACAAGACGAGTAAGACGAATTTGCTTCTCGAATCTTTGTGATTAATAGCATTCTACCTACAAAATAATTGTTTGATTCTGATTTCACAAGTTCTTTTAGAACATTGGTCTCTGTTTTAAAGAACAAAAATATATTTCGATTAATATACTTTCAAAAAAGAATAAATTCGTCTCGGAAGACTTTTAAAATGGACACATTTTTCAATAACGACTTACATGGCAACAGCAGAAACATCTAGTACAGATGTAACATCTGTTTTTTTTTGTTGGAAATCTATTATTTACTATTAATACATTCTTATTTAAATAAAGCATGCAATGACGTTAAGTACTAAAACCAAAACATTTGTTTCTTCGTAAACAAGACAGATATTTTAATATTTTGCTGTTTAAAAAAAGACTTAATTTGTTTGAATTTAATGAGTAAACAATAATTAAATTTAAATTAAACAAATTACGTCTACAATGAAACTTGCGAAAACTAGGTGTTTTTAATGTTTTGATTTTAAAAAACATTTTATTTACGTCATCTTTAATTACTGTTCATTTACGTCATCTGTTTAATCTCCTTCTTTTACGTTTCTGCCGCTTTTACTACTTCCCTCTTTCTATTCCTCTCTTCCCACCACTTCTCGTCCCAATTTTCTTTACCTCCAAAATTCTAAAACATCAAATGAAACAAGCCAGCAAGATTATCAGAGTTTTTGTATCATACAGATTATTCATTCTGTAATATGTTTTAATAAAACACATATTATACATAATATTATACATAATACATAACACCAAAACATATTATTTTCAAGAATTCAATGTTATAATATCTCGACCAACCGATTTTACAATATTACTCAAATCTATTAGATGCTTACTAAATTTTAAAAGTCCAGTATTAAATACATTGGGGCCCCCAAATGCCACCTATGGAATTGGTAAAAAAAATCACAATATTTTTTAAGTTTCAGTCATGAATGTCTTTGTTTATCCCCGTTCAAAGATAAGTTCACCTCGATATGACGTTCCGCTTGACTCTGTACTACTCTGTACTACTCTGTACTACTCTGGTTTGCGCTGTGTCGACCCCCTTCAGGTCTGGGGATTGTTTTGATAGACATTATCGTTGAGATAACCCCATAGATAAACATCTGTGAGATTAAGGTTCGGTTAGTGTGAAGCTCCTTTAAGATCACACCTCCTATTGATGAGACGATCACCAAAGTGTCCCCTGAAATCATTAAACGGCGATAAAACAAATACTGTTAAACATTCATGAAATTTGATAGACAAGTCAGGCATAGACTGAATTTTATTTGTATCAAGTGTGGCTGCATTACAGAAAGGGTTGTGAATTTTTTTAACGTTTTCATGCGTGACTTTTTTGACGGAGGTATCCTGTATAAGCTTATTTTATTTCTCTACGAACCATATGCAAAGAGGGATGCCACATAACGTTTGATAAAATAAATATCTTAAGACTTTGAACGTACATTAACGGATAAGAAATAAAAAGAGGAAACACAAGAAATCTAAAATCAATCATATTGAAAATAAAAGAAAATATTTTTGAAAACAAAATTAACTCGAAGAGAAGTCCACTTCTCTGTAATAATCCATCATAGGAAATGTGGTGTTCAGTCGTTGACATTCTTTTCTTTCTTCTTTCATCGTACGGAGTCTTTGTGTTTTGGTGGCAATTTTAGTGGTTCAGTGATTAGTTAATTTGAAGCATCTAGACGAATCGAATAAAGTGACTTGCAACCATTGGAAAGAAGAGACGCAACCCACTTGTTTTCATGTTACATTATAATGGCCGAGGCGGTCGCAGATATTTGGCTCAAACAAACGAAAACATTCTGATACTAGTAAGTCTCCTATGTTCAAAAAGAGAATCTACTCTCGAACAGCGAAAATATATATTTCATTTCTTAACCTTTTTCCATTTTAAGGTACACTTTTCAAGTTTTCATTTCTGTTTCACCTGACCAAATCTAAATGTATATGTATAAATAAAATTCCAACTTCGTTTGAAATCATTTTATACATACATCTTACAACTGTTCTGCCTCTGTAGAGAAATACAGCAGATCAATTTCTATTATGCATTTCTCAAAACACAAATGGTTCATAAGAGCGAATAGAGTTAATCTAAAATCAAACAATATCCATTTTGAAATCCCTCACTTACTGTATACCTTCATTTTGGCTCGTAGGATTCAAATTCTTTCGTTTATGTAAATTATTTTCTGTTAAATGTAACTATTGTTAATTATTTTCTCTTAAATGTAATTATTGTCAATTATTTTCTGTTAAATGTAATTATTGTTAATTATTTTCTGTTAAATGTAATTATTGTTAATTATTTTCTGTTGAATGTAATTATTGTTAATTATTTTCTGTTAAATGTAATATAATTAATTATTTTCTGTTAAATGTAATTATTGTTAATTATTTTCTGTTGCATGTAATTATTGTTAATTATTTTCTGTTATATGTAATTAAAAACTATAAAATTAGTGCATTAAATCCGTTTAGTACTTAATTTAAAATAGAGAATAAAAACATTCTTAGTAAAATCAAATTGATAATGACTATAGTCGATATTAAGCGAAATTAGTGTAATTTCATAATTTAATGTTAATATCAATCTCTCTTACATGAAATAAATGTCAGCTATACATTAGTAAACAAAATGAAAATGTCTTTAATATAATAACAAAAATGGTTAAAGATTTAAACGAAAAGGAAATATTTGTTTGTTTTCAGTTGTTAATAATATGAGCTCGTGTTTTTCAGTGAAAAAGTTCATAGAACCTTCATTCTCTCTTCCTATTTCGTATTTTTATTTTCATGGAACCGTCGTTCCTCTCCACTTCTACCATCCTTCATTCTCTCTTCATATTTCGTATTTTTATTTTCATAGAACCGTCGTTCCTCTCCACTTCTACCATCCTTCATTCTCTCTTCATATTTCGTATTTTTATTTTCATAGAACCGTCGTTCCTCTCCACTTCTACCATCCTTCATTCTTTCTTCATATTTCGTATTTTTATTTTCATAGAACCGTCGTTCCTCTCCACTTCTACCATCCTTCATTCTCTCTTCCTATTTCGTATTTTTATTTTCATAGAACCGTCGTTCCTCTCCGCTTCTACCATCCTTCATTCTCTCTTCCTATTTCGTATTTTTATTTTCATAGAATCATCGTTCCTCTCCACTTCTACGATCCTGCATTCACTCTTCCTATTTCGTATTTTTATTTTCATAGAACCGTCGTTCCTCTCCACTTCTACCATCCTTCATTCTCTCTTCCTATTTCGTATTTTTATTTTCATAGAACCGTCGTTCCTCTCCACTTCTACCATCCTTCATTCTCTCTTCCTATTTCGTATTTATATTTTCATAGAACCATCGTTCCTCTCCGCTTCTACCATCCTTCATTCTCTCTTCCTATTTCGTATTTTTATTTTCATAGAACCATCGTTCCTCTCCACTTCTACCATCCTTCATTCTCTCTTCCTATTTCGTATTTTTATTTTCATAGAACCGTCGTTCCTCTCCACTTCTACCATCCTGCATTCTATCTTCCTATTTCGTATTTTTATTTTCATAGAACCGTCGTTCCCGTCCACTTCTACCATCCTGCATTCTCTCTTCCTATTTCGTATTTTTATTTTCATTTTACTAGAACCATCGTTCCTCTCAACTTCTACCATCCTTCATTCTCTCTTCCTTTTTCGTATTTTTATTTTAATAGAACCGTCGTTCCCCTCCACTTCTACGATCCTGCATTCTCTTTTCCTATTTCGTATTTTTATTTTCATAGAACCATCGTTCCTCTCAACTTCTACCACCCTTCATTCTCTTTTCCTATTTCGTATTTTTATTTTCATAGAACCGTCGTTCCTCTCCACTTCTACCATCCTCCATTCTCTCTTCCTATTTCGTATTTTTATTTTCATAGAACCGTCGTTCCTCTCCACTTATACCATCCTGCATTCTCTCTTCCTTTTTCGTATTTTTATTTTCATAGAACCATCGTTCCTCTCCACTTCTACCATCCTTCATTCTCTCTTCCTATTTCGTATTTTTATTTTCATAGTACCATCGTTCCTCTCAACTTCTACACTCCTGCATTCTCTCTGCCTATTTCGTATTTTTATTTTCATAGAACCGTCGTTCCTCTCCACTTCTACCATCCTGCATTCTGACTTCCTATTTCGTATTTTTATTTTCATAGAATCATCGTTCCTCGCCACTTCTACCATCCTTCATTCTCTCTTCTTATTTCGTATTTTTATTTTCATAGAACCGTCGTTCCCTTTCAAATTCTACCATCCTGCATTCTCTCTTCCTATTTCGTATTTTTATTTTTATAGAACCATCGTTCCTCTCCACTTCTACCATCCTTCATTTTCTCTTCCTATTTCGTATTTTTATTTTCATAGAACCATCGTTCCTCTCCACTTCTACCATCCTTCATTCTGTCTTCCTATTTCGTATTTTTATTTTCATAGAACCATCGTTCCTTTCTACCTCTACCATCCTTCATTCTCTCTTCCTATTTCGTATTTTTATTTTCATAGAACCATCGTTTCGCTCGACTTCCACAATCCTGCATTCTCTCTTCCTATTTCGTATTTTCATTTTCATAGAACCGTCGTCCCTCTCCACTTCTACCATCCTTCATTCTCTCTTCCTATTTCGTATTTTTATTTTCATAGAACCGTCGTACCTCTCCACTACTATTATCCTGCATTCTCTGTTCCTATTTCGTATTTTTATTTTCATAGAACCATCGTTCCTATCCACTTCTACCATCCTTAATTCTCTCTTCCTATTTCGTATTTTTATTTTCATAGAACCGTCGTTCCTCTCTACTTCTACCATCCTTCATTCTCTCTTCATATTTCGTATTTTTATTTTCATAGAACCGTCGTTCCTCTCCACTTCTACCATCCTTCATTCTCTCTTCCTATTTCGTATTTTTATTTTCATAGAACCGTCGTTCCTCTCCACTTCTACCATCCTGCATTCTATCTTCCTATTTCGTATTTTTATTTTCATAGAACCGTCGTTCCGGTCCACTTCTACCATCCTTCACTCTGTCTTCCTTTTTCGTATTTTTATTTTAATAGAACCGTCGTTCCTCTCCACTTCTACGATCCTGCATTCTCTTTTCCTATTTCGTATTTTTATTTTCATAGAACCATCGTTCCTCTCAACTTCTACCACCCTTCATTCTCTTTTCCTATTTCGTATTTTTATTTTCATAGAACCGTCGTTCCTGTCCACTTCTACCATCCTTCATTCTCTCTTCCTATTTCGTATTTTTATTTTCATAGAACCGTCGTTCCTCTCCACTTATACCATCTTACATTCACTCTTCCTTTTTCGTATTTTAATTTTCATAGAACCATCGTTCCTCTCCACTTCTACCATCCTTCATTCTCTCTTCCTATTTCGTATTTTTATTTTCATAGAACCATCGTTCCTCTCAACTTCTACACTCTGCATTCTCTCTGCCTATTTCGTATTTTTATTTTCATAGAACCGTCGTTCCTCTCCACTTCTACCATCCTGCATTCTGACTTCCTATTTCGTATTTTTATTTTCATAGAATCATCGTTCCTCTCCACTTCTACCATCCTGCATTCTCTCTTCTTATTTCGTATTTGTATTTTCATAGAACCGTCGTTCCCTTTCAAATTCTACCATCCTGCATTCTCTCTTCCTATTTCGTATTTTTATTTTCAGAGAACCATCGTTCCTCTCCACTTCTACCATCCTTCATTCTCTCTTCCTATTTCGTATTTTTATTTTCATAGAACCGTCGTTCCTCTCCACCTCTACCATCCTGCATTCTATCTTCCTATTTCGTATTTTTATTTTCATAGAACCGTCGTTCCCGTCCACTTCTACCATCCTGCATTCTCTCTTCCTATTTCGTATTTTTATTTTCATTTTACTAGAACCATCGTTCCTCCCAACTTCTACCATCCTTCATTCTCTCTTCCTTTTTCGTATTTTTATTTTAATAGAACCGTCGTTCCTCTCCACTTCTACGATCCTGCATTCTCATTTTCTATTTCGTATTTTTATTTTCATAGAACCATCGTTCCTCTCCACTTCTACCATCCTTCATTCTCTCTTCCTATTTGCGTATTTTTATTTTCATAGAACCGTCGTTCCTCTCCACTTATACCATCCTGCATTCTCTCTTCCTTTTTCGTATTTTTATTTTCATAGAACCATCGTTCCTCTCCACTTCTACCATCCTTCATTCTCTCTTCATATTTCGTATTTTTATTTTCATAGAACCATCGTTCCTCTCAACTTCTACACTCCTGCATTCTCTCTGCCTATTTCGTATTTTTTTTTTCATAGAACCGTCGTTCCTCTCCACTTCTACCATCCTGCATTCTGACTTCCTATTTCGTATTTTTATTTTCATAGAATCATCGTTCCTCGCCACTTCTACCATCCTTCATTCTCTCTTCTTATTTCGTATTTTTATTTTAATAGAACCGTCGTTCCCTTTAAAATTCTACCATCCTGCATTCTCTCTTCCTATTTCGTATTTTTATTTTTATAGAACCATCGTTCCTCTCCACTTCTACCATCCTTCATTTTCTCTTCCTATTTCGTATTTTTATTTTCATAGAACCATCGTTCCTCTCCACTTCTACCATCCTTCATTCTGTCTTCCTAATTCGTATTTTTATTTTCATAGAACCATCGTTCCTTTCTACCTCTACCATCCTTCATTCTCTCTTCCTATTTCGTATTTTTATTTTCATAGAACCATCGTTTCGCTCCACTTCCACCATCCTGCATTCTCTCTTCCTATTTCGTATTTTCATTTTCATAGAACCGTCGTCCCTCTCCACTTCTACCATCCTTCATTCTCTCTTCCTATTTCGTATTTTTATTTTCATAGAACCGTCGTACCTCTCCACTACTATTATCCTGCATTCTCTGTTCCTATTTCGTATTTTTATTTTCATAGAACCATCGTTCCTATCCACTTCTACCATCCTTCATTCTCTCTTCCTATTTCGTATTTTTATTTTCATAGAACCGTCGTTCCTCTCTACTTCTACCATCCTTCATTCTCTCTTCATATTTCGTATTTTTATTTTCATAGAACCGTCGTTCCTCTCCACTTCTACCATCCTTCATTCTCTCTTCCTATTTCGTATTTTTATTTTCATAGAACCGTCGTTCCTCTCCACTTCTACCATCCTTCATTCTCTCTTCCTATTTCGTATTTATATTTTCATAGAACCATCGTTCCTCTCCGCTTCTACCATCCTTCATTCTCTCTTCCTATTTCGTATTTTTATTTTCATAGAACCATCGTTCCTCTCCACTTCTACCATCCTTCATTCTCTCTTCCTATTTCGTATTTTTATTTTCATAGAACCGTCGTTCCTCTCCACTTCTACCATCCTGCATTCTATCTTCCTATTTCGTATTTTTATTTTCATAGAACTGTCGTTCCGGTCCACTTCTACCATCCTGCATTCTCTCTTCCTATTTCGTATTTTTATTTTCATTTTACTAGAACCATCGTTCCTCTCCACTTCTACCATCCTTCACTCTCTCTTCCTTTTTCGTATTTTTATTTTAATAGAACCGTCGTTCCTCTCCACTTCTACGATCCTGCATTCTCTTTTCCTATTTCGTATTTTTATTTTCATAGAACCATCGTTCCTCTCAACTTCTACCACCCTTCATTCTCTTTTCCTATTTCGTATTTTTATTTTCATAGAACCGTCGTTCCTCTCCACTTCTACCATCCTTCATTCTCTCTTCCTATTTCGTATTTTTATTTTCATAGAACCGTCGTTCCTCTCCACTTCTACCATCCTGCATTCTCTCTTCCTTTTTCGTATTTTTATTTTCATAGAATCATCGTTCCTCTCCACTTCTACCATCCTTCATTCTCTCTTCCTATTTCGTATTTTTATTTTCATAGAACCATCGTTCCTCTCAACTTCTACACTCCTGCATTCTCTCTGCCTATTTCGTATTTTTATTTTCATAGAACCGTCGTTCCTCTCCACTTCTACCATCTTGCATTCTGACTTCCTATTTCGTATTTTTATTTTCATAGAATCATCGTTCCTCTCCACTTCTACCATCCTGCATTCTCTCTTCTTATTTCGTATTTTTATTTTCATAGAACCGTCGTTCCCTTTCAAATTCTACCATCCTGCATTCTCTCTTCCTATTTCGTATTTTTATTTTTATAGAACCATCGTTCCTCTCCACTTCTACCATCCTTCATTTTCTCTTCCTATTTCGTATTTTTATTTTCATAGAACCATCGTTCCTCTCCACTTCTACCATCCTTCATTCTCTCTTCCTATTTCGTATTTTTATTTTCATAGAACCATCGTTCCTTTCTACCTCTACCATCCTTCATTCTCTCTTCCTATTTCGTATTTTTATTTTCATAGAACCATCGTTTCGCTCCACTTCCACCATCCTGCATTCTCTCTTCCTATTTCGTATTTTCATTTTCATAGAACCGTCGTACCTGTCCACTACTATTATCCTGCATTCTCTGTTCCTATTTCGTATTTTTATTTTCATAGAACCATCGTTCCTATCCACTTCTACCATCCTTAATTCTCTCTTCCTATTTCGTATTTTTATTTTCATAGAACCGTCGTTCCTCTCTACTTCTACCATCCTTCATTCTCTCTTCATATTTCGTATTTTTATTTTCATAGAACCGTCGTTCCTCTCCACTTCTACCATCCTTCATTCTCTCTTCCTATTTCGTATTTTTATTTTCATAGAACCGTCGTTCCTCTCCGCTTCTACCATCCTTCATTCTCTCTTCCTATTTCGTATTTTTATTTTCATAGAATCATCGTTCCTCTCCACTTCTACGATCCTGCATTCACTCTTCCTATTTCGTATTTTTATTTTCATAGAACCGTCGTTCCTCTCCACTTCTACCATCCTTCATTCTCTCTTCCTATTTCGTATTTTTATTTTCATAGAACCGTCGTTCCTCTCCGCTTCTACCATCCTTCATTCTCTCTTCCTATTTCGTATTTATATTTTCATAGAATCATCGTTCCTCTCCACTTCTACGATCCTGCATTCACTCTTCCTATTTCGTATTTTTATTTTCATAGAACCGTCGTTCCTCTCCACTTCTACCATCCTTCATTCTCTCTTCCTATTTCGTATTTTTATTTTCATAGAACCGTCGTTCCTCTCCACTTCTACCATCCTTCATTCTCTCTTCCTATTTCGTATTTATATTTTCATAGAACCATCGTTCCTCTCCGCTTCTACCATCCTTCATTCTCTCTTCCTATTTCGTATTTTTATTTTCATAGAACCATCGTTCCTCTCCGCTTCTACCATCCTTCATTCTCTCTTCCTATTTCGTATTTTTATTTTCATAGAACCATCGTTCCTCTCCACTTCTACCATCCTTCATTCTCTCTTCCTATCTCGTATTTTTATTTTCATAGAACCGTCGTTCCTCTCCACTTCTACCATCCTGCATTCTATCTTCCTATTTCGTATTTTTACTTTCATAGAACTGTCGTTCCGGTCCACTTCTACCATCCTGCATTCTCTCTTCCTATTTCGTATTTTTATTTTCATTTTACTAGAACCATCGTTCCTCTCCACTTCTACCATCCTTCACTCTGTCTTCCTTTTTCGTATTTTTATTTTAATAGAACCGTCGTTCCCCTCCACTTCTACGATCCTGCATTCTCTTTTCCTATTTCGTATTTTTATTTTCATAGAACCATCGTTCCTCTCAACTTCTACCACCCTTCATTCTCTTTTCCTATTTCGTATTTTTATTTTCATAGAACCGTCGTTCCTCTCCACTTCTACCATCCTTCATTCTCTCTTCCTATTTCGTATTTTTATTTTCATAGAACCGTCGTTCCTCTCCACTTATACCATCCTGCATTCTCTCTTCCTTTTTCGTATTTTTATTTTCATAGAACCATCGTTCCTCTCCACTTCTACCATCCTCCATTCTCTCTTCTTATTTCGTATTTTTATTTTCATAGAATCATCGTTCCTCTCCACTTCTACCATCCTGCATTCTCTCTTCTTATTTCGTATTTTTATTTTCATAGAACCGTCGTTCCTCTCCACTTCTACCATCCTGCATTCTGACTTCCTATTTCGTATTTTTATTTTCATAGAATCATCGTTCCTCTCCACTTCTACCATCCTGCATTCTCTCTTCTTATTTCGTATTTTTATTTTCATAGAACCGTCGTTCCCTTTCAAATTCTACCATCCTGCATTCTCTCTTCCTATTTCGTATTTTTATTTTCATAGAACCGTCGTTCCTCTCCACTTCTACCATCCTTCATTCTCTCTTCCTATTTCGTATTTTTATTTTCATAGAACCATCGTTCCTTTCCACTTCTACCATCCTTCATTCTGTCTTCCTATTTCGTATTTTTATTTTCATAGAACCATCGTTCCTTTCCACCTCTACCATCCTTCATTCTCTCTTCCTATTTCGTATTTTTATTTTCATAGAACCATCGTTCCGCTCCACTTCTACCATCCTTCATTCTCTCTTCCTATTTCGTATTTTTATTTTCATAGAACCGTCGTACCCTTTCAAATTCTACCATCCTGCATTCTCTCTTCCTATTTCGTATTTTTATTTTTATAGAACCATCGTTCCTCTCCACTTCTACCATCCTTCATTTTCTCTTCCTATTTCGTATTTTTATTTTCATAGAACCATCGTTCCTTTCTACCTCTACCATCCTTCATTCTCTCTTCCTATTTCGTATTTTTATTTTCATAGAACCATCGTTTCGCTCCACTTCCACCATCCTGCATTCTCTCTTTCTATTTCGTATTTTCATTTTCATAGAACCGTCGTCCCTCTCCACTTCTACCATCCTTCATTCTCTTTTCTTATTTCGTATTTTTATTTTCATAGAACCGTCGTACCTCTCCACTTCTACCATCTTGCATTCTCTCTTCCTATTTCGTATTTTTATTTTCATAGAATCATCGTTCCTCTCCACTTCTACCATCCTTCATTCTCTCTTCCTATTTCGTATTTTTATTTTCATAGAACCGTCGTACCTCTCCACTTCTACCATCCTCTATTCTGACTTCCTATTTCGTATTTTTATTTTCATAGAACCATCGTTCCTCTCCACTTCTACCATCCTTCATTCTCTCTTCCTATTTCGTATTTTTATTTTCATAGAACCGTCGTTCCTCTCCACTTCTACCATCCTTCATTCTCTCTTCCTATTTCGTATTTTTATTTTCATAGAACCATCGTTCCTCTCCACTTCTACCACCTTTCATTCTCTTTTGCTATTTCGTATTTTTATTTTCATAGAACCGTCGTTCCTCTCCACTTCTACCATCCTGCATTCTCCTTTCCTATTTCGTATTTTTATTTTCATAGAACCGTCGTTCCTCTCGACTACTACCATCTTGCATTCTCTCTTCCTATTTCGTATTTTTATTTTCATAGAACCGTCGTTCCACCCCACATCTAAAATCCTTCATATTCTTTTCCTATTTCGTAAAATAAAATTTCATAGAACCATCGTTCCTTTCCACCTCTACAATTCTTCATTCTCTCTTCCTATTTCGTATTTTTATTTTCATAAAACCATCGTTCCGCTCCACTTCTACCATCCTTCATTCTCTCTTCCTATTTCGTATTTTTATTTTCATAGAACCGTCGTTCCTCTCCACTTCTACCATCCTTCATTCTCTCTTCTTATTTCGTATTTTTATTTTCATAGAACCGTCGTTCCTCTCCACATCTAACATCCTTTATTCTTTCTTCCTATTTCGTATTTTTATTTTCATAGAACCGTCGTAATCTCCACTTCTACTATCCTGCATTTCCCTCCATATTTCATATTTTTATTTTCATAGAATCATCGTTCCTCTCCACTTCTACCATCCTTCATTCTCTCTTCCTATTTCGTATTTTTATTTTCATAGAACAGTCATCCCTCTCCACTTCTACCATCCTGCATTCTCTCTTCCTATTTCGTATTTTTATTTTCATAGAACCGTCGTTCCTCTCCACATCTAACATCCTTCATTCTCTCTTCCTATTTCGTATTTTTTTTTCATAGAACCATCGTTCCTCTCCACTTCTACCATCCTGCATTCTCTCTTCCTATTTCGTATTTTTATATTCATAGAACCGTCGTACCTCTCCACTACTATTAGCCTGTATTCTCTCTTCCCATTTCGTATTTTTATTTTCATAGAACCATCGTTCCTCTCCACTTCTACCATCCTGCATTCTCTCTTCCTATTTCGTATTTTTATTTTCATAGAATCATCGTTCCTCTCCACTTCTACCATCCTTCATTCTCTCTTCCTATTTCGTATTTTTATTTTCATAGAACCATCGTTCCTCTCCACATCTAACATCCTTCATTCTCTCTTCCTATTTCGTATTTTTATTTTCATAGAACCGTCATTCCTCTCCACTTCTACCATCCTGCATTTTCCCTCCATATTTCATATTTTTATTTGCATAGAATCATCGTTCCTCTCCACTTCTACCATCCTTCATTCTCTCTTCTTATTTCGTATTTTTATTTTCATAGAACCGTCATCCCTCTTCACTTCAACCATCCTGCATTCTCTCTTCCTATTTCGTATTTTTATTTTCATAGAACCGTCGTTCCTCTCCACATCTACCATCCTTCATTCTCTCTTCCTATTTCGTATTTTTATTTTCATAGAACCATCGTTCCTCTCCACTTCTACCATCCTTCATCCTCTCTTCCTATTTCGTATTTTTATTTTCATAGAATCATCGTTCCTCTCCACTTTAACCATCCTGCATTCTCTCTTCCTTTTTCGTATTTATATTTTCATAGAACCATCGTTCCTCTCCACTTCTACCATCGTTCATTCTCTCTTCCTATTTCGTATTTTTATTTTCATAGAACCGTCGTTCCTCTCCACTTCTACCATCCTGCATTCTGTCTTCCTATTTCGTATTTTTATTTTCATAGAACCATCGTTCCTTTCCACCTCTACCATCCTTCATTCTCTCTTCCTATTTCGTATTTTTATTTTCATAGAACCATCGTTCCGCTCCACTTCTACCATCCTGCATTCTCTCTTCCTATTTCGTATTTTTATTTTCATAGAACAGTCATCCCTCTCCACTTCTACCATCCTGCATTCTCTCTTCCTATTTCGTATTTTTTTTTCATAGAACCATCGTTCCTCTCCACTTCTACCATCCTGCATTCTCTCTTCCTATTTCGTATTTTTATATTCATAGAACCGTCGTACCTCTCCACTACTATTAGCCTGTATTCTCTCTTCCTATTTCGTATTTTTATTTTCATAGAACCATCGTTCCTCTCCACTTCTACCATCCTGCATTCTCTCTTCCTATTTCGTATTTTTATTTTCATAGAATCATCGTTCCTCTCCACTTCTACCATCCTTCATTCTCTCTTCCTATTTCGTATTTTTATTTTCATAGAACCATCGTTCCTCTCCACATCTAACATCCTTCATTCTCTCTTCCTATTTCGTATTTTTATTTTCATAGAACCGTCATTCCTCTCCACTTCTACCATCCTGCATTTTCCCTCCATATTTCATATTTTTATTTGCATAGAATCATCGTTCCTCTCCACTTCTACCATCCTTCATTCTCTCTTCTTATTTCGTATTTTTATTTTCATAGAACCGTCATCCCTCTTCACTTCAACCATCCTGCATTCTCTCTTCCTATTTCGTATTTTTATTTTCATAGAACCGTCGTTCCTCTCCACATCTACCATCCTTCATTCTCTCTTCCTATTTCGTATTTTTATTTTCATAGAACCATCGTTCCTCTCCACTTCTACCATCCTTCATCCTCTCTTCCTATTTCGTATTTTTATTTTCATAGAATCATCGTTCCTCTCCACTTTAACCATCCTGCATTCTCTCTTCCTTTTTCGTATTTATATTTTCATAGAACCATCGTTCCTCTCCACTTCTACCATCGTTCATTCTCTCTTCCTATTTCGTATTTTTATTTTCATAGAACCGTCGTTCCTCTCCACTTCTACCATCCTGCATTCTGTCTTCCTATTTCGTATTTTTATTTTCATAGAACCATCGTTCCTCTCCACCTCTACCATCCTTCATTCTCTCTTCCTATTTCGTATTTTTATTTTCATAGAACCATCGTTCCGCTCCACTTCTACCATCCTGCATTCTCTCTTCCTATTTCGTATTTTTATTTTCATAGAACCGTCGTTCCCTTTCAAATTCTACCATCCTGCATTCTCTCTTCCTATTTCGTATTTTTATTTTTATAGAACCATCGTTCCTCTCCACTTCTACCATCCTTCATTTTCTCTTCCTATTTCGTATTTTTATTTTCATAGAACCATCTGTCCTTTCTACCTCTACCATCTTGCATTCTCTCTTCCTATTTCGTATTTTTATTTTCATAGAACCGTCGTTCCACCCCACATCTAAAATCCTTCATATTCTTTTCCTATTTCGTAAAATAAAATTTCATAGAACCATCGTTCCTTTCCACCTCTACAATTCTTCATTCTCTCTTCCTATTTCGTATTTTTATTTTCATAAAACAATCGTTCCGCTCCACTTCTACCATCCTTCATTCTCTCTTCCTATTTCGTATTTTTATTTTCATAGAACCGTCGTTCCTCTCCACTTCTACCATCCTTCATTCTCTCTTCTTATTTCGTATTTTTATTTTCATAGAACCGTCGTTCCTCTCCACATCTAACATCCTTTATTCTTTCTTCCTATTTCGTATTTTTATTTTCATAGAACCGTCGTAATCTCCACTTCTACTATCCTGCATTTCCCTCCATATTTCATATTTTTATTTTCATAGAATCATCGTTCCTCTCCACTTCTACCATCCTTCATTCTCTCTTCCTATTTCGTATTTTTATTTTCATAGAACAGTCATCCCTCTCCACTTCTACCATCCTGCATTCTCTCTTCCTATTTCGTATTTTTATTTTCATAGAACCGTCGTTCCTCTCCACATCTAACATCCTTCATTCTCTCTTCCTATTTCGTATTTTTTTTTCATAGAACCATCGTTCCTCTCCACTTCTACCATCCTGCATTCTCTCTTCCTATTTCGTATTTTTATATTCATAGAACCGTCGTACCTCTCCACTACTATTAGCCTGTATTCTCTCTTCCTATTTCGTATTTTTATTTTCATAGAACCATCGTTCCTCTCCACTTCTACCATCCTGCATTCTCTCTTCCTATTTCGTATTTTTATTTTCATAGAATCATCGTTCCTCTCCACTTCTACCATCCTTCATTCTCTCTTCCTATTTCGTATTTTTATTTTCATAGAACCATCGTTCCTCTCCACATCTAACATCCTTCATTCTCTCTTCCTATTTCGTATTTTTATTTTCATAGAACCGTCATTCCTCTCCACTTCTACCATCCTGCATTTTCCCTCCATATTTCATATTTTTATTTGCATAGAATCATCGTTCCTCTCCACTTCTACCATCCTTCATTCTCTCTTCTTATTTCGTATTTTTATTTTCATAGAACCGTCATCCCTCTTCACTTCAACCATCCTGCATTCTCTCTTCCTATTTCGTATTTTTATTTTCATAGAACCGTCGTTCCTCTCCACATCTACCATCCTTCATTCTCTCTTCCTATTTCGTATTTTTATTTTCATAGAACCATCGTTCCTCTCCACTTCTACCATCCTTCATCCTCTCTTCCTATTTCGTATTTTTATTTTCATAGAATCATCGTTCCTCTCCACTTTAACCATCCTGCATTCTCTCTTCCTTTTTCGTATTTATATTTTCATAGAACCATCGTTCCTCTCCACTTCTACCATCGTTCATTCTCTCTTCCTATTTCGTATTTTTATTTTCATAGAACCGTCGTTCCTCTCCACTTCTACCATCCTGCATTCTGTCTTCCTATTTCGTATTTTTATTTTCATAGAACCATCGTTCCTTTCCACCTCTACCATCCTTCATTCTCTCTTCCTATTTCGTATTTTTATTTTCATAGAACCATCGTTCCGCTCCACTTCTACCATCCTGCATTCTCTCTTCCTATTTCGTATTTTTATTTTCATAGAACAGTCATCCCTCTCCACTTCTACCATCCTGCATTCTCTCTTCCTATTTCGTATTTTTTTTTCATAGAACCATCGTTCCTCTCCACTTCTACCATCCTGCATTCTCTCTTCCTATTTCGTATTTTTATATTCATAGAACCGTCGTACCTCTCCACTACTATTAGCCTGTATTCTCTCTTCCTATTTCGTATTTTTATTTTCATAGAACCATCGTTCCTCTCCACTTCTACCATCCTGCATTCTCTCTTCCTATTTCGTATTTTTATTTTCATAGAATCATCGTTCCTCTCCACTTCTACCATCCTTCATTCTCTCTTCCTATTTCGTATTTTTATTTTCATAGAACCATCGTTCCTCTCCACATCTAACATCCTTCATTCTCTCTTCCTATTTCGTATTTTTATTTTCATAGAACCGTCATTCCTCTCCACTTCTACCATCCTGCATTTTCCCTCCATATTTCATATTTTTATTTGCATAGAATCATCGTTCCTCTCCACTTCTACCATCCTTCATTCTCTCTTCTTATTTCGTATTTTTATTTTCATAGAACCGTCATCCCTCTTCACTTCAACCATCCTGCATTCTCTCTTCCTATTTCGTATTTTTATTTTCATAGAACCGTCGTTCCTCTCCACATCTACCATCCTTCATTCTCTCTTCCTATTTCGTATTTTTATTTTCATAGAACCATCGTTCCTCTCCACTTCTACCATCCTTCATCCTCTCTTCCTATTTCGTATTTTTATTTTCATAGAATCATCGTTCCTCTCCACTTTAACCATCCTGCATTCTCTCTTCCTTTTTCGTATTTATATTTTCATAGAACCATCGTTCCTCTCCACTTCTACCATCGTTCATTCTCTCTTCCTATTTCGTATTTTTATTTTCATAGAACCGTCGTTCCTCTCCACTTCTACCATCCTGCATTCTGTCTTCCTATTTCGTATTTTTATTTTCATAGAACCATCGTTCCTCTCCACCTCTACCATCCTTCATTCTCTCTTCCTATTTCGTATTTTTATTTTCATAGAACCATCGTTCCGCTCCACTTCTACCATCCTGCATTCTCTCTTCCTATTTCGTATTTTTATTTTCATAGAACCGTCGTTCCCTTTCAAATTCTACCATCCTGCATTCTCTCTTCCTATTTCGTATTTTTATTTTTATAGAACCATCGTTCCTCTCCACTTCTACCATCCTTCATTTTCTCTTCCTATTTCGTATTTTTATTTTCATAGAACCATCTGTCCTTTCTACCTCTACCATCCTTCATTCTCTCTTCCTATTTCGTATTTTTATTTTCATAGAACCATCGTTTCGCTCTACTTCCACCATCCTGCATTCTCTCTTTCTATTTCGTATTTTCATTTTCATAGAACCGTCGTACCTCTCCACTTCTACCATCTTGCATTCTCTCTTCCTATTTCGTATTTTTATTTTTATAGAATCATCGTTCCTCTCCACTTCTACCATCCTTCATTCTCTCTTCCTATTTCGTATTTTCATTTTCATAGAACCGTCGTTCCTCTCCACTTCTACCATCCTTCATTCTCTCTTCCTATTTCGTATTTTTATTTTCATAGAACCATCGTTCCTCTCCACTTCTACCACCTTTCATTCTCTTTTGCTATTTCGTATTTTTATTTTCATAGAACCGTCGTTCCTCTCCACTTCTACCATCCTTCATTCTCTCTTCCTATTTCGTATTTTTATTTTCATAGAACCGTCGTTCCTCTCGACTACTACCATCTTGCATTCTCTCTTCCTATTTCGTATTTTTATTTTCATAGAACCGTCGTTCCACCCCACATCTAAAATCCTTCATATTCTTTTCCTATTTCGTAAAATAAAATTTCATAGAACCGTCGTTCCTCTCCACATCAAACATCCTTTATTCTTTCTTCCTATTTCGTATTTTTATTTTCATAGAACCGTCGTAATCTCCACTTCTACTATCCTGCATTTCCCTCCATATTTCATATTTTTATTTTCATAGAATCATCGTTCCTCTCCACTTCTACCATCCTTCATTCTCTCTTCCTATTTCGTATTTTTATTTTCATAGAACAGTCATCCCTCTCCACTTCTACCATCCTGCATTCTCTCTTCCTATTTCGTATTTTTATTTTCATAGAACCGTCGTTCCTCTCCACATCTAACATCCTTCATTCTCTCTTCCTATTTCGTATTTTTTTTTCATAGAACCATCGTTCCTCTCCACTTCTACCATCTTTCATTCTCTCTTCCTATTTCGTATTTTTATTTTCATAGAACCGTCGTTCCTCTCCACTTCTACCATCCTGCATTCTCTCTTCCTATTTCGTATTTTTATATTCATAGAACCGTCGTTCCTCTCCACTTCTACCATCCTTCATTCTCTCTTCCTATTTCGTATTTTTATTTTCATAGAACCGTCGTTCCTCTCCGCTTCTACCATCCTTCATTCTCTCTTCCTATTTCGTATTTTTATTTTCATAGAATCATCGTTCCTCTCCACTTCTACGATCCTGCATTCACTCTTCCTATTTCGTATTTTTATTTTCATAGAACCGTCGTTCCTCTCCACTTCTACCATCCTTCATTCTCTCTTCCTATTTCGTATTTTTATTTTCATAGAACCGTCGTTCCTCTCCGCTTCTACCATCCTTCATTCTCTCTTCCTATTTCGTATTTATATTTTCATAGAATCATCGTTCCTCTCCACTTCTACGATCCTGCATTCACTCTTCCTATTTCGTATTTTTATTTTCATAGAACCGTCGTTCCTCTCCACTTCTACCATCCTTCATTCTCTCTTCCTATTTCGTATTTTTATTTTCATAGAACCGTCGTTCCTCTCCACTTCTACCATCCTTCATTCTCTCTTCCTATTTCGTATTTATATTTTCATAGAACCATCGTTCCTCTCCGCTTCTACCATCCTTCATTCTCTCTTCCTATTTCGTATTTTTATTTTCATAGAACCATCGTTCCTCTCCGCTTCTACCATCCTTCATTCTCTCTTCCTATTTCGTATTTTTATTTTCATAGAACCATCGTTCCTCTCCACTTCTACCATCCTTCATTCTCTCTTCCTATCTCGTATTTTTATTTTCATAGAACCGTCGTTCCTCTCCACTTCTACCATCCTGCATTCTATCTTCCTATTTCGTATTTTTACTTTCATAGAACTGTCGTTCCGGTCCACTTCTACCATCCTGCATTCTCTCTTCCTATTTCGTATTTTTATTTTCATTTTACTAGAACCATCGTTCCTCTCCACTTCTACCATCCTTCACTCTGTCTTCCTTTTTCGTATTTTTATTTTAATAGAACCGTCGTTCCCCTCCACTTCTACGATCCTGCATTCTCTTTTCCTATTTCGTATTTTTATTTTCATAGAACCATCGTTCCTCTCAACTTCTACCACCCTTCATTCTCTTTTCCTATTTCGTATTTTTATTTTCATAGAACCGTCGTTCCTCTCCACTTCTACCATCCTTCATTCTCTCTTCCTATTTCGTATTTTTATTTTCATAGAACCGTCGTTCCTCTCCACTTATACCATC
This sequence comes from Sepiola atlantica, assembly GCA_963556195.1. Lineage (NCBI taxonomy): Eukaryota > Metazoa > Mollusca > Cephalopoda > Sepiida > Sepiolidae > Sepiola > Sepiola atlantica. The sequence goes on from OY744524.1 coordinate 51,353,520, forward strand.
CTGCATTCTCTCTTCCTTTTTCGTATTTTTATTTTCATAGAACCATCGTTCCTCTCCACTTCTACCATCCTCCATTCTCTCTTCTTATTTCGTATTTTTATTTTCATAGAATCATCGTTCCTCTCCACTTCTACCATCCTGCATTCTCTCTTCTTATTTCGTATTTTTATTTTCATAGAACCGTCGTTCCTCTCCACTTCTACCATCCTGCATTCTGACTTCCTATTTCGTATTTTTATTTTCATAGAATCATCGTTCCTCTCCACTTCTACCATCCTGCATTCTCTCTTCTTATTTCGTATTTTTATTTTCATAGAACCGTCGTTCCCTTTCAAATTCTACCATCCTGCATTCTCTCTTCCTATTTCGTATTTTTATTTTCATAGAACCGTCGTTCCTCTCCACTTCTACCATCCTTCATTCTCTCTTCCTATTTCGTATTTTTATTTTCATAGAACCATCGTTCCTTTCCACTTCTACCATCCTTCATTCTGTCTTCCTATTTCGTATTTTTATTTTCATAGAACCATCGTTCCTTTCCACCTCTACCATCCTTCATTCTCTCTTCCTATTTCGTATTTTTATTTTCATAGAACCATCGTTCCGCTCCACTTCTACCATCCTTCATTCTCTCTTCCTATTTCGTATTTTTATTTTCATAGAACCGTCGTACCCTTTCAAATTCTACCATCCTGCATTCTCTCTTCCTATTTCGTATTTTTATTTTTATAGAACCATCGTTCCTCTCCACTTCTACCATCCTTCATTTTCTCTTCCTATTTCGTATTTTTATTTTCATAGAACCATCGTTCCTTTCTACCTCTACCATCCTTCATTCTCTCTTCCTATTTCGTATTTTTATTTTCATAGAACCATCGTTTCGCTCCACTTCCACCATCCTGCATTCTCTCTTTCTATTTCGTATTTTCATTTTCATAGAACCGTCGTCCCTCTCCACTTCTACCATCCTTCATTCTCTTTTCTTATTTCGTATTTTTATTTTCATAGAACCGTCGTACCTCTCCACTTCTACCATCTTGCATTCTCTCTTCCTATTTCGTATTTTTATTTTCATAGAATCATCGTTCCTCTCCACTTCTACCATCCTTCATTCTCTCTTCCTATTTCGTATTTTTATTTTCATAGAACCGTCGTACCTCTCCACTTCTACCATCCTCTATTCTGACTTCCTATTTCGTATTTTTATTTTCATAGAACCATCGTTCCTCTCCACTTCTACCATCCTTCATTCTCTCTTCCTATTTCGTATTTTTATTTTCATAGAACCGTCGTTCCTCTCCACTTCTACCATCCTTCATTCTCTCTTCCTATTTCGTATTTTTATTTTCATAGAACCATCGTTCCTCTCCACTTCTACCACCTTTCATTCTCTTTTGCTATTTCGTATTTTTATTTTCATAGAACCGTCGTTCCTCTCCACTTCTACCATCCTGCATTCTCCTTTCCTATTTCGTATTTTTATTTTCATAGAACCGTCGTTCCTCTCGACTACTACCATCTTGCATTCTCTCTTCCTATTTCGTATTTTTATTTTCATAGAACCGTCGTTCCACCCCACATCTAAAATCCTTCATATTCTTTTCCTATTTCGTAAAATAAAATTTCATAGAACCATCGTTCCTTTCCACCTCTACAATTCTTCATTCTCTCTTCCTATTTCGTATTTTTATTTTCATAAAACCATCGTTCCGCTCCACTTCTACCATCCTTCATTCTCTCTTCCTATTTCGTATTTTTATTTTCATAGAACCGTCGTTCCTCTCCACTTCTACCATCCTTCATTCTCTCTTCTTATTTCGTATTTTTATTTTCATAGAACCGTCGTTCCTCTCCACATCTAACATCCTTTATTCTTTCTTCCTATTTCGTATTTTTATTTTCATAGAACCGTCGTAATCTCCACTTCTACTATCCTGCATTTCCCTCCATATTTCATATTTTTATTTTCATAGAATCATCGTTCCTCTCCACTTCTACCATCCTTCATTCTCTCTTCCTATTTCGTATTTTTATTTTCATAGAACAGTCATCCCTCTCCACTTCTACCATCCTGCATTCTCTCTTCCTATTTCGTATTTTTATTTTCATAGAACCGTCGTTCCTCTCTACATCTAACATCCTTCATTCTCTCTTCCTATTTCGTATTTTTTTTTCATAGAACCATCGTTCCTCTCCACTTCTACCATCCTGCATTCTCTCTTCCTATTTCGTATTTTTATATTCATAGAACCGTCGTACCTCTCCACTACTATTAGCCTGTATTCTCTCTTCCTATTTCGTATTTTTATTTTCATAGAACCATCGTTCCTCTCCACTTCTACCATCCTGCATTCTCTCTTCCTATTTCGTATTTTTATTTTCATAGAATCATCGTTCCTCTCCACTTCTACCATCCTTCATTCTCTCTTCCTATTTCGTATTTTTATTTTCATAGAACCATCGTTCCTCTCCACATCTAACATCCTTCATTCTCTCTTCCTATTTCGTATTTTTATTTTCATAGAACCGTCATTCCTCTCCACTTCTACCATCCTGCATTTTCCCTCCATATTTCATATTTTTATTTGCATAGAATCATCGTTCCTCTCCACTTCTACCATCCTTCATTCTCTCTTATTATTTCGTATTTTTATTTTCATAGAACCGTCATCCCTCTTCACTTCAACCATCCTGCATTCTCTCTTCCTATTTCGTATTTTTATTTTCATAGAACCGTCGTTCCTCTCCACATCTACCATCCTTCATTCTCTCTTCCTATTTCGTATTTTTATTTTCATAGAACCATCGTTCCTCTCCACTTCTACCATCCTTCATCCTCTCTTCCTATTTCGTATTTTTATTTTCATAGAATCATCGTTCCTCTCCACTTTAACCATCCTGCATTCTCTCTTCCTTTTTCGTATTTATATTTTCATAGAACCATCGTTCCTCTCCACTTCTACCATCGTTCATTCTCTCTTCCTATTTCGTATTTTTATTTTCATAGAACCGTCGTTCCTCTCCACTTCTACCATCCTGCATTCTGTCTTCCTATTTCGTATTTTTATTTTCATAGAACCATCGTTCCTTTCCACCTCTACCATCCTTCATTCTCTCTTCCTATTTCGTATTTTTATTTTCATAGAACCATCGTTCCGCTCCACTTCTACCATCCTGCATTCTCTCTTCCTATTTCGTATTTTTATTTTCATAGAACAGTCATCCCTCTCCACTTCTACCATCCTGCATTCTCTCTTCCTATTTCGTATTTTTTTTTCATAGAACCATCGTTCCTCTCCACTTCTACCATCCTGCATTCTCTCTTCCTATTTCGTATTTTTATATTCATAGAACCGTCGTACCTCTCCACTACTATTAGCCTGTATTCTCTCTTCCTATTTCGTATTTTTATTTTCATAGAACCATCGTTCCTCTCCACTTCTACCATCCTGCATTCTCTCTTCCTATTTCGTATTTTTATTTTCATAGAATCATCGTTCCTCTCCACTTCTACCATCCTTCATTCTCTCTTCCTATTTCGTATTTTTATTTTCATAGAACCATCGTTCCTCTCCACATCTAACATCCTTCATTCTCTCTTCCTATTTCGTATTTTTATTTTCATAGAACCGTCATTCCTCTCCACTTCTACCATCCTGCATTTTCCCTCCATATTTCATATTTTTATTTGCATAGAATCATCGTTCCTCTCCACTTCTACCATCCTTCATTCTCTCTTCTTATTTCGTATTTTTATTTTCATAGAACCGTCATCCCTCTTCACTTCAACCATCCTGCATTCTCTCTTCCTATTTCGTATTTTTATTTTCATAGAACCGTCGTTCCTCTCCACATCTACCATCCTTCATTCTCTCTTCCTATTTCGTATTTTTATTTTCATAGAACCATCGTTCCTCTCCACTTCTACCATCCTTCATCCTCTCTTCCTATTTCGTATTTTTATTTTCATAGAATCATCGTTCCTCTCCACTTTAACCATCCTGCATTCTCTCTTCCTTTTTCGTATTTATATTTTCATAGAACCATCGTTCCTCTCCACTTCTACCATCGTTCATTCTCTCTTCCTATTTCGTATTTTTATTTTCATAGAACCGTCGTTCCTCTCCACTTCTACCATCCTGCATTCTGTCTTCCTATTTCGTATTTTTATTTTCATAGAACCATCGTTCCTCTCCACCTCTACCATCCTTCATTCTCTCTTCCTATTTCGTATTTTTATTTTCATAGAACCATCGTTCCGCTCCACTTCTACCATCCTGCATTCTCTCTTCCTATTTCGTATTTTTATTTTCATAGAACCGTCGTTCCCTTTCAAATTCTACCATCCTGCATTCTCTCTTCCTATTTCGTATTTTTATTTTTATAGAACCATCGTTCCTCTCCACTTCTACCATCCTTCATTTTCTCTTCCTATTTCGTATTTTTATTTTCATAGAACCATCTGTCCTTTCTACCTCTACCATCCTTCATTCTCTCTTCCTATTTCGTATTTTTATTTTCATAGAACCATCGTTTCGCTCTACTTCCACCATCCTGCATTCTCTCTTTCTATTTCGTATTTTCATTTTCATAGAACCGTCGTACCTCTCCACTTCTACCATCTTGCATTCTCTCTTCCTATTTCGTATTTTTATTTTTATAGAATCATCGTTCCTCTCCACTTCTACCATCCTTCATTCTCTCTTCCTATTTCGTATTTTCATTTTCATAGAACCGTCGTTCCTCTCCACTTCTACCATCCTTCATTCTCTCTTCCTATTTCGTATTTTTATTTTCATAGAACCATCGTTCCTCTCCACTTCTACCACCTTTCATTCTCTTTTGCTATTTCGTATTTTTATTTTCATAGAACCGTCGTTCCTCTCCACTTCTACCATCCTTCATTCTCTCTTCCTATTTCGTATTTTTATTTTCATAGAACCGTCGTTCCTCTCGACTACTACCATCTTGCATTCTCTCTTCCTATTTCGTATTTTTATTTTCATAGAACCGTCGTTCCACCCCACATCTAAAATCCTTCATATTCTTTTCCTATTTCGTAAAATAAAATTTCATAGAACCGTCGTTCCTCTCCACATCAAACATCCTTTATTCTTTCTTCCTATTTCGTATTTTTATTTTCATAGAACCGTCGTAATCTCCACTTCTACTATCCTGCATTTCCCTCCATATTTCATATTTTTATTTTCATAGAATCATCGTTCCTCTCCACTTCTACCATCCTTCATTCTCTCTTCCTATTTCGTATTTTTATTTTCATAGAACAGTCATCCCTCTCCACTTCTACCATCCTGCATTCTCTCTTCCTATTTCGTATTTTTATTTTCATAGAACCGTCGTTCCTCTCCACATCTAACATCCTTCATTCTCTCTTCCTATTTCGTATTTTTTTTTCATAGAACCATCGTTCCTCTCCACTTCTACCATCTTTCATTCTCTCTTCCTATTTCGTATTTTTATTTTCATAGAACCGTCGTTCCTCTCCACTTCTACCATCCTGCATTCTCTCTTCCTATTTCGTATTTTTATATTCATAGAACCGTCGTACCTCTCCACTACTATTATCCTGTATTCTCTCTTCCTATTTCGTATTTTTATTTTCATAGAACCATCGTTCCTCTCCACTTCTACCATCCTGCATTCTCTCTTCCTATTTCGTATTTTTATTTTCATAGAACCATCGTTCCTCTCCACATCTAACATCCTTCATTCTCTCTTCCTATTTCGTATTTTTATTTTCATAGAACCGTCATTCCTCTCCACTTCTACCATCCTGCATTTTCCCTCCATATTTCATATTTTTATTTGCATAGAATCATCGTTCCTCTCCACTTCTACCATCCTTCATTCTCTCTTCTTATTTCGTATTTTTATTTTCATAGAACCGTCATCCCTCTTCACTTCAACCATCCTGCATTCTCTCTTCCTATTTCGTATTTTTATTTTCATAGAACCGTCGTTCCTCTCCACATCTACCATCCTTCATTCTCTCTTCCTATTTCGTATTTTTATTTTCATAGAACCATCGTTCCTCTCCACTTCTACCATCCTTCATCCTCTCTTCCTATTTCGTATTTTTATTTTCATAGAATCATCGTTCCTCTCCACTTTAACCATCCTGCATTCTCTCTTCCTTTTTCGTATTTATATTTTCATAGAACCATCGTTCCTCTCCACTTCTACCATCGTTCATTCTCTCTTCCTATTTCGTATTTTTATTTTCATAGAACCGTCGTTCCTCTCCACTTCTACCATCCTGCATTCTCTCTTCCTATTTCGTATTTTTATTTTCATAGAACCATCGTTCCTCTCCACTTCTACCATCCTTCATTTTCTATTCCTATTTCGTATTTTTATTTTCATAGAACCGTCGTTCCTCTCCACCTCTACCATCCTTCATTCTTTCTTCCTATTTCGTATTTTTATTTTCATAGAACCATCGTTCCTCTCCACTTCTACCACCCGTCATTCTCTTTTCCTATTTCGTATTTTTATTTTAATAGAACCGTCGTTCCTCTTTACTTCTACCATCCTGCATTCTCTCTTCCTATTTCGTATTTTTATTTTCATAGACCCATCGTTCCTCTCCACTTCTATCATCTTTCATTCTCTCTTCTTATTTCGTACTTTTATTTTCATAGAACCGTCGTTCCTCTCCACTTCTACGATCCTGCATTCTCTCTTCCTATTGGGTTTTTTTATTTTCATAGAACCGTCGTTCCTCTCCACATCTAACATCCTGCATTTTCTCTTCCTATTTCGTATTTTTATTTTCATAGAACCGTCGTTCCTCTCCACTTCTACCATCCTGCATTCTTTCTTCCTTTTTCGTATTTATATTTTCATAGAACCATCGTTCCTCTCCACTTCTACCATCGTTCATTCTCTCTTCCTATTTCGTATTTTTATTTTCATAGAACCGTCGTTCCTCTCCACTTCTACCATCCTGCATTCTCTCTTCCTATTTCGTATTTTTATTTTCATAGAACCATCGTTCCTCTCCACTTCTACCATCCTTCATTTTCTATTCCTATTTCGTATTTTTATTTTCATAGAACCGTCGTTCCTCTCCACTTCTACCATCCTGCATTCTTTCTTCTTTTTTCGTATTTATATTTTCATAGAACCATCGTTCCTCTCCACTTCTACCATCCTTCATTCTCTCTTCCTATTTCGTATTTTTATTTTCATAGAATCATCGTTCCTCTCCACTTTAACCATCTTGCATTCTCTCTTCCTTTTTCGTATTTATATTTTCATAGAACCATCGTTCCTCTCCACTTCTACCATCGTTCATTCTCTCTTCCTATTTCGTATTTTTATTTTCATAGAACCATCGTTCCTCTCCACTTCTACCATCCTTAATTCTCTCTTCCTATTTCGTATTTTTATTTTCATAGAACCGTCGTTCCTCTCCACTTCTACCATCCTGCATTCTCTCTTCCTATTTCGTATTTTTATTTTCATAGAACCGTCGTTCCTCTCCACATCTAACATCCTTCATTCTCTCTTCCTATTTCGTATTTTTTTTTCATAGAACCATCGTTCCTCTCCACTTCTACCATCTTTCATTCTCTCTTCCTATTTCGTATTTTTATTTTCATAGAACCGTCGTTCCTCTCCACTTCTACCATCCTGCATTCTCTCTTCCTATTTCGTATTTTTATATTCATAGAACCGTCGTACCTCTCCACTACTATTATCCTGTATTCTCTCTTCCTATTTCGTATTTTTATTTTCATAGAACCATCGTTCCTCTCCACTTCTACCATCCTGCATTCTCTCTTCCTATTTCGTATTTTTATTTTCATAGAACCATCGTTCCTCTCCACATCTAACATCCTTCATTCTCTCTTCCTATTTCGTATTTTTATTTTCATAGAACCGTCATTCCTCTCCACTTCTACCATCCTGCATTTTCCCTCCATATTTCATATTTTTATTTGCATAGAATCATCGTTCCTCTCCACTTCTACCATCCTTCATTCTCTCTTCTTATTTCGTATTTTTATTTTCATAGAATCGTCATCCCTCTTCACTTCAACCATCCTGCATTCTCTCTTCCTATTTCGTATTTTTATTTTCATAGAACCGTCGTTCCTCTCCACATCTACCATCCTTCATTCTCTCTTCCTATTTCGTATTTTTATTTTCATAGAACCATCGTTCCTCTCCACTTCTACCATCCTTCATCCTCTCTTCCTATTTCGTATTTTTATTTTCATAGAATCATCGTTCCTCTCCACTTTAACCATCCTGCATTCTCTCTTCCTTTTTCGTATTTATATTTTCATAGAACCATCGTTCCTCTCCACTTCTACCATCGTTCATTCTCTCTTCCTATTTCGTATTTTTATTTTCATAGAACCGTCGTTCCTCTCCACTTCTACCATCCTGCATTCTCTCTTCCTATTTCGTATTTTTATTTTCATAGAACCATCGTTCCTCTCCACTTCTACCATCCTTCATTTTCTATTCCTATTTCGTATTTTTATTTTCATAGAACCGTCGTTCCTCTCCACCTCTACCATCCTTCATTCTTTCTTCCTATTTCGTATTTTTATTTTCATAGAACCATCGTTCCTCTCCACTTCTACCACCCGTCATTCTCTTTTCCTATTTCGTATTTTTATTTTAATAGAACCGTCGTTCCTCTTTACTTCTACCATCCTGCATTCTCTCTTCCTATTTCGTATTTTTATTTTCATAGACCCATCGTTCCTCTCCACTTCTACCATCCTTCATTCTCTCTTCTTATTTCGTACTTTTATTTTCATAGAACCGTCGTTCCTCTCCACTTCTACGATCCTGCATTCTCTCTTCCTATTGGGTTTTTTTATTTTCATAGAACCGTCGTTCCTCTCCACATCTAACATCCTGCATTTTCTCTTCCTATTTCGTATTTTTATTTTCATAGAACCGTCGTTCCTCTCCACTTCTACCATCCTGCATTCTTTCTTCCTTTTTCGTATTTATATTTTCATAGAACCATCGTTCCTCTCCACTTCTACCATCGTTCATTCTCTCTTCCTATTTCGTATTTTTATTTTCATAGAACCGTCGTTCCTCTCCACTTCTACCATCCTGCATTCTCTCTTCCTATTTCGTATTTTTATTTTCATAGAACCATCGTTCCTCTCCACTTCTACCATCCTTCATTTTCTATTCCTATTTCGTATTTTTATTTTCATAGAACCGTCGTTCCTCTCCACTTCTACCATCCTGCATTCTTTCTTCTTTTTTCGTATTTATATTTTCATAGAACCATCGTTCCTCTCCACTTCTACCATCCTTCATTCTCTCTACCTATTTCGTATTTTTATTTTCATAGAATCATCGTTCCTCTCCACTTTAACCATCTTGCATTCTCTCTTCCTTTTTCGTATTTATATTTTCATAGAACCATCGTTCCTCTCCACTTCTACCATCGTTCATTCTCTCTTCCTATTTCGTATTTTTATTTTCATAGAACCGTCGTTCCTCTCCACTTCTACCATCCTGCATTCTCTCTTCCTATTTCGTATTTTTATTTTCATAGAACCATCGTTCCTCTCCACTTCTACCATCCTTAATTCTCTCTTCCTATTTCGTATTTTTATTTTCATAGAACCGTCGTTCCTCTCCACATCTAACATCCTTCATCCTCTCTTCCTATTTCGTATTTTTATTTTCATAGAACCGTCGTTCCTCTCCACTTCCACTATTTTTCATTCTTTCTTCCTATTTCGTATTTTTATTTTCATAGAACCATCGTTCCTCTCCACTTCTACCACCCGTCATTCTCTTTTCCTATTTCGTATTTTTATTTTAATAGAACCGTCGTTTCTCTTTACTTCTACCATCCTGCATTCTCTCTTCCTATTTCGTATTTTTATTTTCATAGACCCATCGTTCCTCTCCACTTCTATCATCCTTCATTCTCTCTTCTTATTTCGTACTTTTATTTTCATAGAACCGTCGTTCCTCTCCACTTCTACGATCCTGCATTCTCTCTTCCTATTGGGTTTTTTTATTTTCATAGAACCGTCGTTCCTCTCCACATCTAACATCCTGCATTTTCTCTTCCTATTTCGTATTTTTATTTTCATAGAACCGTCGTTCCTCTCCACTTCTACCATCCTGCATTCTTTCTTCCTTTTTCGTATTTATATTTTCATAGACCCATCGTTCCTCTCCACTTCTACCATCCTTCATTCTCTCTTCCTATTTCGTATTTTTATTTTCATAGAACCGTCGTTCCTCTCCACTTCTACCATCCTGCATTCTCTCTTCCTATTTCGTATTTTTATTTTCATAGAACCATCGTTCCTCTCAACTTCTACCATCCTTCATTCTCTCTTCCTATTTCGTATTTTTATTTTCATAGAACCGTTGTTCCTCTCCACATCTACTATCCTGCATACTCTCTTTCTATTTCGTATTTTTATTTTCATAGAACCGTCGTTCCTCTCCACTTCTACCATCCTGCATTCTCTCTTCTTATTTAGTATTTTTATTTTCTTCGTTCTACCTCCCTCCATTTAAACTTTTTCATACCAAATCGCATCCTCCCATTAACTCCCCAACTGGAAATGTGTTCTTCCTACTAAGGTTTAAACTGCAATTGATGACACTGTCTCATAATCAAACAGACAATTATATGGAGTTATAGCTGCTCCGTGAGGAACAACATTGTCTTGCATTTGGTGAATGATATCTAATTTTCAAATGTATATTTCTGATAAGTAAGCTTATATATAAAATAGACCCAGTTTTCTCCGGTATTATTGGGATAAGTAGATTTTTTAATACAGGGTACGTAATACAACTGTTTTCGTCTGTCATATAAGGCAGATATTGGCCTTTTTTTATTTTTAAATAAAATTGTATTTCCTATCCATTTTGATATTTTAGTATTTACTCTTGATTAATATTTTATTTTGACTAGCCATACATAAAAGATTTTACGTCACACTCAGAAATCCCCACATTGTCAGCAATAGCACTAAGAACAAATTTGATAACAGGCAATTTCTAAAATGGATTCCTTAAGGAAACATTTTTCAATAAAACCTATTTTTGCTACTTATGGAATATTATCACTGACAATATAATTGAGATATAAAAAACACGATTACAATAATTATACATTAATATATAAATATACTGATTTTTAGAGAACGAAATCTTAATCTGAAATCGATATGTTATCGCCTGCCAGTGTCACGTGTAGCTTAACGCCCGTTCTGGTTTATGTAGTTAATAGCGTCGTCATTTCCGACTGCTCCCAGTGGCTTAATCGGTTAACGCGCCGTAATTGCAGACAGAGGTTGTGAATTTGAACCTCATCAGGGGCATAATTATTTCACTCAGATTTTTTCTCAGAACAAAATATAAACATGCTAATTGTTTTGTTTTACTTTCAACATCATTTTTGTTTTACTTCTACGCAATTTATGGAAAGTAGGACCCCGGATGACGCCGGGTAGCCCTGCTAGTATGTAATTATACTGACATTATTAAATTATTAACAAAAAATGTATAATTGATTAATGTCTGATTATGCTTTAAAAAATTCGTAATTTACATTTGATTATTATTTACAAAAAAATAATGTTCTCTAATAACTGCACGATTCGACAGATTAGTTTTTCTACTTATTTAGATAATTTAACAATCTTATTATTTTTACTTAAATTCTATATTTTCTTTTTTATTCATGCTCGATGAATAATTGATAGTAAGAAGGAATAAGGGTACACTTCTGATATGAATAAATGGTTACTTTAAAGAAAAGGATCTTATAAAAGTCTATCGAAATGTATTCCTTTTAATTATTTCATCAATGTGTTTAAAACATTGTTTAGAATACGATAATACGTCCTTTCTTTCCTTTTGTGTCACGCTTACTGCTTGTATTATAGAATACTAGCAATACTTACTCAAGGTTTATTTAATGGTAAACTCTGAATAGTTGACACTGCTTCCCGGATAGGATTTCTGATAACTATTAGCTCTCTATATAAAGTTAGGTATGTGTGTATATTTTTATATTATACTAAATGTAAGTTAATCAACGTTTGTTCCTTTAAGGCTTTTTTCTTATGATTTTTAATCATACAAAATACATTTGAAACATTCCTTGGTATTTATGTTTTCAAAAAATAATCCACTGTAATTGTTCGATTTACTCACCAAGTCACTCATCTCTTACGAAGTTTCTGCTGTTACTGTCACCTTCTCTCACTGTGTGTTGCGTGACCCAATTCCACTCTTATTTTATAAATTTTTCTATCACTTTCGCTACCGCCTTTCGTCTCTCTCTGTTTATTAACAGTGGAACGTAATAAAACTAACTATAAAACAGAAGATAGTACATTATAAACAATAATGGAGAAGAGCGCCTGAGCGAGTGGCTCATTTTGGGTGTTGTCTTATTTTTTTCAATTTACCTGGCTTTGCAAACTCACGTTTTCTTGATTTAAACAATTTAACCCGAGCTCAATGTGTGACCCGTTTGGTCACATTTTTCTAATATGCATTTATATATCTATGTTTGCAACTCCAAAACTAATCAATCGATCATTATGAATTTTTAGACATAGCTGCTATGCGTAACGGTGGGTATGTGTGTGCGCTCTATTTTATTAGATTTAATGTAATTAGGTGACCCCACCCCCATAAAAATTAATTTACCCATAAAATTGATGTCTTATTCTTTACTATACTGCCGTACGTGATGCTGTTTTCCCAAATCCGGCTAAATGCTAATAAATATGTTTCTACAAACACGGAAGTGTTAGTCCTCACAGAATACAATATCACGCAGCCCACACGAGCGAAATTATCCAGACCAAAGTATCAACCTTGGAACATGACAAAGAAAAGTTAATAACACAAATCTGTAGTTCCTCAGTAGGGACGGGTATTTATTTACTAAAAAAATAAGAACAAAGAAAACATGAAAAAGTAAACATCAATATATATTTGGTCACATTATGATAAATATAATATCTCTCTCATAAAGTTGAGTTATTTTTCTCGTCACGCATACCTTTTCCGGTGTTTTCAAAATTTATGTTTGCATTGCCACCAGGATTTGGGGTTAGTGGTAGGATTAAGGAAGGGTGTGGATTCTTTTTTAATTACTTTTAAGTTAAAATTAAATTATAATTCTTTTTGTTTAAATCGAACATGCAAGAACAATGTACAAAATTTGTAGCAACGGCAGATTCCTTTAGGTTGCAGGATAACAATTCATTCCTTCAGGTTGCATGATAACAATTATTCCTTCAGGTTTTTGATAATAATCACTCTACATGATTGATTTTTAGGGGCGCCAGCTAAATGGAACAAACGGCATAGAAGCATTTACGTTAATATTGGTACACATTTCTGAGTGGTCTATTGTCTCAAGTTGACATTCACGTTAAGATGTCAGTGTTAAAAAAATCCTAAAACCCACCGTTGAGGATTAGGCAATATCCAAAGAAAGAACGGCAAAGTCTATCCATACATAAATATATAAATTTTGTTGACAACTTGTTAGGACAATCAAAAATAAGGAGTTCGTAATGAAGGAGTTCAGAGTGTCCAGAAACATTTCAAGTAAAGAAGTGATACATTGTCCTACGTTGACATTCACGCCAAGATGCCAATGTTAAAAGTCATAAAAATACATACCCTTCCTTAGTCCTACTACTAACCCTAAGTCCGGGTGGTAATACTAACAAATTATCTTACTGTCTGCCTATCTGCTTTATGTTTTTGTGCTCTGTGCCGGACATTTTGTGCGAGACTGTTTACTTTTTTCGGGACACTTAAAGCTCAATTTCACCTACATTTTATATTTTTCTTTTCACACATAGAGCACATCAACTATCTTTTAAGTTGAAAAAAAAATCATGATTATCTTCTTGAATTAAATAAATGATCCAGCAAAACAATAATTATACTGAATGATAACATTCTTAAAAAATAAAAATTAAATTAAAAATACACACACAGACATGACATTCCACAAAAATAATTCAACGTTTCTGCTTCCTTCGTCGACGGCCAGCACTCGGAGCCGTACACAGCAGTAGTAAAAGTTTGAAACATCGATATTTTATACTAGTTAGTATTTCCCGTGTTTCAATATATCTATCATATATCACCATTTAAGTATGACACAGGCAAAAGAAGCATTACAATTCTCAGAGTTTCAGAGGCGCTATATTATAAGCAAATATGAAAGTGGACATAATCAGCGTCAAATCGCCGCAAACCTCATGATTCCACGTTCTACTGTTAACTGAGGAATTGTCCAAGTAATCAGAGGGAAAATAATCAATATCATTTCCCCTGGGTCGATCAGGACCCTATGACAGCCGTCTGAGTCATTAATGATGATTTACTTCTGTCATGTATATGTATATACAGTTTGATAAACTACATCGTTTTTCTTCGGACTATTGTCCCCATTAATGTTGATATTTATATTTCCACTACGTATCGGCTGATGTGACGTTCGGCCTTCTTAATATGCATTGCTATTTTTGTTAAATATTACTTCTCAGTTGTAATATTAAGTGCAGATATGATTTTTAGGTGCGACGGGTTATTAGGCATAATTGATATGAGCTTTAGTGGTGGTCCGATATACATAGCTGATTGGTTAGCTTGGTCATGTGACAGAGGGAAAGATTTGAAGTTGGATTTTAGTTGCTGAAAGATTTCTAAGTAAAATTAGATATACATATAAGTTTTGGAAAAATAAGGATGCTTAACACCCTGGTGTCCTCATCTGAAACTATTCTGTAAGCAACTCGTCGTTAAGAACATAGATATCCATAGTTAAGATGAATAATGTATGTTTTAAGTTAAATTTTCTGTCGTTGTCTCTTTCTTCAAGAATAGAACATTAAGTTACCTGCGCCGAGGAACCCGTCGACAGAACAGATTCACCATTGGCCTACAAAATGTGATGCGTAGAGTAAATTCTTTCCATAGGACAGTCCATGCGGGGTGAAGAGTCACATTCTCCGTGAGGTTCGCCAGTTAATATACATAGAAAACGCCGCATTTAAAAGACGAACGAAAATCTCTCTATTATTTATAGGTAGTTGTTGTTCCTGTGGCTCCCATCGACAATTCGCTGTTTTGATGCCTCATTGTAATACAGTTTCCTAACCCAGTAGCTTCTTTCCAAGAACCCCAGGGTTGTGGAACTCTTTTCCTGCTGACTGTTTTCCTCCTACTTATAACCTTAGTCTTTGCAAGACTAAGGCCAATAGGCATCTCCTGTCTTTGTGATAATTATATTTGTTCTTGTTAGCTCCTTACATCAAGTGGCTTCATGCTTTGTCTGGGGCGATTTCCATAAAAATAGATGCTGTGGCAGAGAGAACATCGTAGATTCTCGGAAGATCATTCTTGACAACGGGAAGGTGCATTGTTCCAGTGAGCGGAAAATCATAAAAATGTATAGATTTTGGCCAACCGTATGCCTTTCGCATGTACTTTAGTATAATCTGTTAATCCATGATGATGACAACAAAATAGACCCCTAAACAGGGTGAACGATCAGGAGTATCTTCAGTGAAAACAAATTACCCATTCAAAAAAAAAAAAGAAAAAGAAAAGTGAAACAAATTTCTTAAAATAACGCCACTTGGAATGTGTACACATTGACAGATTACTTTAAGCTTAACAATATATGTTTCAGATGACACGTTTGAAGATAAGATTTACTTGGAGTTGCGAAGACTAATTGTAGTGAAGAAAAAAACTGAAGCTTTTGAAGAAGATAATCATGACATACTCCACTCTAGTAGGTGAAACAATCTACAGATACACTTTGTTGCTATAATTCTCTCGCAAAATCTAAACACAAGAAACATTATAAAAATGATCAACAGCAAAAATATTTCAATACGGAACATGCATCATATTAAATGAGCAATACACATGAAGAAGGCCGGAGGACACATCGGTCGAAACGTAGTATAAATATAAATATCAACGTTGATAAGGACAATTGTTCGATCCGAAGAAAATGAATGGAAATAATATCATCATCCAAAAAAATTCAGACAAAAAATACAGTTTGATTTTGATTAGTTTTTACACGAAACAATATTTTGTGCGTCGGCGGTATATTTCGGGGTTGTTTCTCAGTCTCCATTTTTGATGCTGTTACCATCGCTGTTGGTGGTCGCTGAATTGTCATCCCACTTATTTAATTCCGTCAGATCTTTTTTATCATTTTGTTCCGCCATCTTGGAAATGGCGGCGTTCTCTATTGTGACCGTTTGATAAGATTGTAAAGAAAATGGCGAAGCGACGATCCCCGCAAGAGGGGAAGTTGGAATGCTGCTTAGATTCTGGTAGGCAATCTGAGACGATGGGGATAGAATCTCTCCCGATGTGTGCTGGTGTTGGTGGTGGTGGTGATGGTGCGACAAAAACTGATGACGAAAAATGTTGGGCGTTAAAGTGGAGACGTGCGGCCTGAACGCCGAGTGCAACCCGTTGAAAGCGGCGAATGGCGAGGGGGGCGTAAAGGCAGATTTCAAGCTGCCGAGCGTTAGTTTGTGCCGGTTTACGGGCCGAAATGAGGAACCGTTCAAATAAGGATGCGAAGAATTATTCGAATGGTCATGGCAGTGTGGGTTTTTGTTGCTGTTCATGTGATAATGATGTTGGGCAATAAGCGTGTCTTGGGCTGACAGGAAGTGTTCTATGGCCTTGACCAAGTCTCCGTTGCAACCCTGCAGAACAAGTTCGAGAACGGATTTCCTCTGCAAAGGGAAAACCCTTTCCAATATTTCTAAATTGTTTAGCCGTCCGGGCCTGAAAGCTGTCGGCATCGTGAGAAAGTCGTTTGTTGTTGGGATTTTGCTGGAGTTGAGTTTCACTTTGTCGTTGAATCTACGCACCACGTGATCCGCTTTCAACGAAGAAACAGCGGGAAATGTCTCCTGACTATGTTCGCTTGAAGTGTCTAAATCCGACCTGGTCACATGTTGATCTGAAATAGACAAAATATTAATAACGAAATGCTAAATCAATAAATTACATTTTGTCATCGTCATAAAAAAAGAAACATACGCACACCTAAATAAATCTAGAAAAGAGACTTACAATTAAAATCTAACAGTCGTCATGAAACAAAGAAACATACGCACGCCTAAATACATCAAGAAAAGAGACTTACAATTAAAATCTAACAGTCGTCATAAAACAAAAAAAACATACGAACGCCTAAATAAATCTAGAAAAGAGACTTACAATTAAAATTTAACAGTCGTCATAAAACAGAAAACATACGAACGCCTAAATAAATCAAAGAAAAGAGACTTACAATTAAAATCTAACAGTCGTCATGAAACAAAAAAAAATACGAACGCCTAAATAAATCTAGAAAAGAGACTTACAATAAAAATCTAACAGTCGTCATGAAACAAAAAACATACGCACGCCTAAATAAATCTAGAAAAGAGACTTACAATTAAAATCTAACAGTCGTCATGAAACAAAAAAAACATACGAACGCCTAAATAAATCTAGAAAAAAGACTTACAATTAAAATCTAACAGTCGTCATAAAACAAAAACAAAAATACGAACGCCTAAATAAATCTAGAAAAGAGACTTACAATTAAAATCTAACAGTCGTCACGAAACCAAAAAAAATACGAACGCCTAAATAAATCTAGAAAAGAGACTTACAATAAAAATCTAACAGTCGTCATAAAAAAAAATACGAACGCCTAAATAAATCTAGAAAAGAGACTTACAATTAAGATCTAACAGTCGTCATGAAACAAAAAAAAATACGAACGCCTAAATAAATATAGAAAATAGACTTACAATTAAAATCTAACAGTCGTCATAAAACAAAAAAAACATACGAACGCCTAAATAAATAAAGAAAAGAAACTTACAGTTAAAATCTAACAGTCGTCATAAAACAAAACAAAAATACGAACGCCTAAATAAATCTAGAAAAGAGACTTACAATTAAAATCTAACAGTCGTCATGAAACAAAGAAACAAACGCACGCCTAAATAAATCTAGAAAAGATACTTACAATTAAAATCTAACAGTCGTCATCAAACAAAAAAACATACGCACGCCTAAATAAATCATGAAAAGAGACTTACAATAAAAATCTAACAGTCGTCATAAAAAAAAATACGAACGCCTAAATAAATCTAGAAAAGAGACTTACAATAAAGATCTAACAGTCGTCATGAAACAAAAAAAAAATACGAACGCCTAAATAAATATAGAAAAAAGACTTACAATTAAAATCTAACAGTCGTCATAAAACAAAAAAAAACATACGAACGCCTAAATAAATAAAGAAAAGAAACTTACAGTTAAAATCTAACAGTCGTCTTAAAACCAAAAAAAAATACGAACGCCTAAATAAATCTAGAAAAGAGACTTACAATTAAAAGCTAACAGTCGTCATAAAACAAATAACATACGAACGCCTTAATAAATCTAGAAAAGAGACTTACAATTACAATCTAACAGTCGTCATAAAACAAATACAAAATTCGAACGCCTAAATCAATCTAGAAAAGAGACCTACAATTAAAATCTAACAGTCGTCATGAAATAAAAAAACATACGAACGCCTAAATAAATCTGAAAAAGAGACTTACAATTAAAATCTAACAGTCGTCATGAAAAAAAAACATACGCACGCCTAAATAAATCTAGAAAAGAGACTTACAATAAAAATCTAACAGTCGTCATAAAAAAAAATACGAACGCCTAAATAAATCTAGAAAAAGGACTTACAATTAAAATCTAACAGTCGTCATAAAATAAAAAAAAATACGAACGCCTTAATAAATAAAGAAAAGAAACTTACAGTTAAAATCTAACAGTCGTCTTAAAACCAAAAAAAAATACGAACGCCTAAATAAATCTAGAAAAGAGACTTACAATTAAAATCTAACAGTCGTCATAAAACAAAAAACATACGAACGCCTAAATAAATCTAGAAGAGAGACTTACAATTAAAAGCTAACAGTCGTCATAAAACAAATAACATACGAACGCCTTAATAAATCTAGAAAAGAGACTTACAATTAAAATCTAACAGTCGTCATAAAACAAAACAAAAAAATTCGAACGCCTAAATAAATCTAGAAAAGAGACTTACAATTAAAATCTAACAGTCGTCATAATATAAAAAAACATACGAACGCCTAAATAAATCTGAAAAAGAGACTTACAATTAAAATCTAACAGTCGTCATGAAAAAAAAACATACGCACGCCTAAATAAATCTAGAAAAGAGACTTACAATTAAAATCTAACAGTCGTCATGAAACAAAGAAAAATACGCACGCCTAAATAAATCTAGAAAAGAGACTTACAATTAAAATCTAACAGTCGTCATAAAATAAAAAAACATACGAACGCCTAAATAAATCAAGAAAAGAGACTTACAGTTAATATCTAACAGTCGTCATAAAACCAAAAAAAAATACGAACGCCTAAATAAATCTAGAAAAAGGACTTACAATTAAAATCTAACAGTCGTCATGAAACAAAAAAAAAACGAACGCCTAAATAAATCTAGAAAAGAGACTTACAATTAAAATCTAACAGTCGTCATGAAACAATAAAAAATACGCACGCCTAAATAAATCTAGAAAAGAGACTTACAATTAAAATCTAACAGTCGTCATAAAAAAAAAAAAAACATACGAACGCCTAAATAAATCAAGAAAAGAGACTTACAGTTAAAATCTAACAGTCGTCATAAAACCAAAAAAAAAATACGAACGCCTAAATAAATCTAGAAAAGAGACTTACAATTAAAATCTAACAGTCGTCATCAAACAAAAAAACATACGAACGCCTAAATAAATCTAGAAAAGAGACTTACAATTAAAATCTAACAGTCGTCATAAAACAAAAAAACATACGCACGCCTAAATACATCTAGAAAAAGGGACTTACAATTAAAATCTAACAGTCGTCATGAAACAAAGAAAAATACGCACGCCTAAATAAATCTAGAAAAGAGACTTACAATTAAAATCTAACAGTCGTCATAAAACAAAAAAAACATACGAACGCCTAAATAAATCAAGAAAAGAGACTTACAGTTAAAATCTAACAGTCGTCATAAAACCAAAAAAAAATACGAACGCCTAAATAAATCTAGAAAAGAGACTTACAATTAAAATCTAACAGTCGTCATCAAACAAAAAAACATACGAACGCCTAAATAAATCTAGAAAAGAGACTTACAATAAAAATCTAACAGTCGTCATGAAACAAAAAAAAATACGAACGCCTAAATAAATCTAGAAAAGAGACTTACAATTAAAATCTAACAGTCGTCATAAAACAAAAAAAAACATACGAACCCCTAAATACATCTAGAAAAGAGACTTACAATTAAAATCTAACAGTCCTCATGAAACAAAAAAACATACGAACGCCTTAATAAATGTAGAAAAGAGACTTACAATTAAAATCTAACAGTCGTTATGAAACAAAACAAAAATACGAACGCCTAAATAAATCTAGAAAAGAGACTTACAATTAAAATCTAACAGTCGTCATAAAATAAAAAACATACGAACGCCTAAATAAATCTAGAAAAGAGACTTACAATTAAAATCTAACAGTCCTCATAAAACAAAAAAACGTACAAACGCCTAAATAAATCTAGAAAAGAGACTTACAATAAAAAATCTAACAGTCGTCATGAAACAAAGAAACAAACGCACGCCTACATAAATCTAGAAAAGAGACTTACAATTAAAATCTAACAGTCGTCATAAAAAAATACGAACGCCTAAATAAATCTAGAAAAAGGACTTACAATTAAAATCTAACAGTCGTCATGAAACAAAAAAAAAAGAACGCCTAAATAAATCTAGAAAAAGGACTTACAATTAAAATCTAACAGTCGTCATGAAACAAATAAAAATACGCACGCCTAAATAAATCTAGAAAAGAGACTTACAATTAAAATCTAACAGTCATCATAAAACAAAAAAAACATACGAACGCCTTAATAAATCAAGAAAAGAGACTTACAGTTAAAATCTAACAGTCCTCATGAAACAAAAAAACATACGAACGCCTAAATAAATCTAGAAAAGAGACTTACAATTAAAATTTAACAGTCGTCATTAAATAAAAAACATACGAACGCCTTAATAAATCTAGAAAAAGGACTTACAATTAAAATCTAACAGTCGTCATGAAACAAAAAAAAGAACGCCTAAATAAATCTAGAAAAAGGACTTACAATTAAAATCTAACAGTCGTCATGAAACAAAGAAAAATACGCACGCCTAAATAAATCTAGAAAAGAGACTTACAATTAAAATCTAACAGTCCTCATGAAACAAAAAAACATACGAACGCCTAAATAAATCTAGAAAAGAGACTTACAATTAAAATCTAACAGTCGTCATAAAACAAAACAAAAATACGAACGCCTAAATAAATCTAGAAAAGAGACTTACAATTAAAATCTAACAGTCGTCATGAAACAAAGAAACAAACGCACGCCTAAATAAATCTAGAAAAGATACTTACAATTAAAATCTAACAGTCGTCATCAAACAAAAAAACATACGCACGCCTAAATAAATCATGAAAAGAGACTTACAATAAAAATCTAACAGTCGTCATAAAAAAAAATACGAACGCCTAAATAAATCTAGAAAAGAGACTTACAATAAAGATCTAACAGTCGTCATGAAACAAAAAAAAAATACGAACGCCTAAATAAATATAGAAAAAAGACTTACAATTAAAATCTAACAGTCGTCATAAAACAAAAAAAAACATACGAACGCCTAAATAAATAAAGAAAAGAAACTTACAGTTAAAATCTAACAGTCGTCTTAAAACCAAAAAAAAATACGAACGCCTAAATAAATCTAGAAAAGAGACTTACAATTAAAAGCTAACAGTCGTCATAAAACAAATAACATACGAACGCCTTAATAAATCTAGAAAAGAGACTTACAATTACAATCTAACAGTCGTCATAAAACAAATACAAAATTCGAACGCCTAAATCAATCTAGAAAAGAGACCTACAATTAAAATCTAACAGTCGTCATGAAATAAAAAAACATACGAACGCCTAAATAAATCTGAAAAAGAGACTTACAATTAAAATCTAACAGTCGTCATGAAAAAAAAACATACGCACGCCTAAATAAATCTAGAAAAGAGACTTACAATAAAAATCTAACAGTCGTCATAAAAAAAAATACGAACGCCTAAATAAATCTAGAAAAAGGACTTACAATTAAAATCTAACAGTCGTCATAAAATAAAAAAAAATACGAACGCCTTAATAAATAAAGAAAAGAAACTTACAGTTAAAATCTAACAGTCGTCTTAAAACCAAAAAAAAATACGAACGCCTAAATAAATCTAGAAAAGAGACTTACAATTAAAATCTAACAGTCGTCATAAAACAAAAAACATACGAACGCCTAAATAAATCTAGAAGAGAGACTTACAATTAAAAGCTAACAGTCGTCATAAAACAAATAACATACGAACGCCTTAATAAATCTAGAAAAGAGACTTACAATTAAAATCTAACAGTCGTCATAAAACAAAACAAAAAAATTCGAACGCCTAAATAAATCTAGAAAAGAGACTTACAATTAAAATCTAACAGTCGTCATAATATAAAAAAACATACGAACGCCTAAATAAATCTGAAAAAGAGACTTACAATTAAAATCTAACAGTCGTCATGAAAAAAAAACATACGCACGCCTAAATAAATCTAGAAAAGAGACTTACAATTAAAATCTAACAGTCGTCATGAAACAAAGAAAAATACGCACGCCTAAATAAATCTAGAAAAGAGACTTACAATTAAAATCTAACAGTCGTCATAAAATAAAAAAACATACGAACGCCTAAATAAATCAAGAAAAGAGACTTACAGTTAATATCTAACAGTCGTCATAAAACCAAAAAAAAATACGAACGCCTAAATAAATCTAGAAAAAGGACTTACAATTAAAATCTAACAGTCGTCATGAAACAAAAAAAAAACGAACGCCTAAATAAATCTAGAAAAGAGACTTACAATTAAAATCTAACAGTCGTCATGAAACAATAAAAAATACGCACGCCTAAATAAATCTAGAAAAGAGACTTACAATTAAAATCTAACAGTCGTCATAAAAAAAAACAAAACATACGAACGCCTAAATAAATCAAGAAAAGAGACTTACAGTTAAAATCTAACAGTCGTCATAAAACCAAAAAAAAAATACGAACGCCTAAATAAATCTAGAAAAGAGACTTACAATTAAAATCTAACAGTCGTCATCAAACAAAAAAATATACGAACGCCTAAATAAATCTAGAAAAGAGACTTACAATTAAAATCTAACAGTCGTCATCAAACAAAAAAACATACGAACGCCTAAATAAATCTAGAAAAGAGACTTACAATTAAAATCTAACAGTCGTCATAAAACAAAAAAACATACGCACGCCTAAATACATCTAGAAAAAGGGACTTACAATTAAAATCTAACAGTCGTCATGAAACAAAGAAAAATACGCACGCCTAAATAAATCTAGAAAAGAGACTTACAATTAAAATCTAACAGTCGTCATAAAACAAAAAAAACATACGAACGCCTAAATAAATCAAGAAAAGAGACTTACAGTTAAAATCTAACAGTCGTCATAAAACCAAAAAAAAATACGAACGCCTAAATAAATCTAGAAAAGAGACTTACAATTAAAATCTAACAGTCGTCATCAAACAAAAAAACATACGAACGCCTAAATAAATCTAGAAAAGAGACTTACAATAAAAATCTAACAGTCGTCATGAAACAAAAAAAAATACGAACGCCTAAATAAATCTAGAAAAGAGACTTACAATTAAAATCTAACAGTCGTCATAAAACAAAAAAAAACATACGAACCCCTAAATACATCTAGAAAAGAGACTTACAATTAAAATCTAACAGTCCTCATGAAACAAAAAAACATACGAACGCCTTAATAAATGTAGAAAAGAGACTTACAATTAAAATCTAACAGTCGTTATGAAACAAAACAAAAATACGAACGCCTAAATAAATCTAGAAAAGAGACTTACAATTAAAATCTAACAGTCGTCATAAAATAAAAAACATACGAACGCCTAAATAAATCTAGAAAAGAGACTTACAATTAAAATCTAACAGTCCTCATAAAACAAAAAAACGTACAAACGCCTAAATAAATCTAGAAAAGAGACTTACAATAAAAAATCTAACAGTCGTCATGAAACAAAGAAACAAACGCACGCCTACATAAATCTAGAAAAGAGACTTACAATTAAAATCTAACAGTCGTCATAAAAAAATACGAACGCCTAAATAAATCTAGAAAAAGGACTTACAATTAAAATCTAACAGTCGTCATGAAACAAAAAAAAAGAACGCCTAAATAAATCTAGAAAAAGGACTTACAATTAAAATCTAACAGTCGTCATGAAACAAATAAAAATACGCACGCCTAAATAAATCTAGAAAAGAGACTTACAATTAAAATCTAACAGTCATCATAAAACAAAAAAAACATACGAACGCCTTAATAAATCAAGAAAAGAGACTTACAGTTAAAATCTAACAGTCCTCATGAAACAAAAAAACATACGAACGCCTAAATAAATCTAGAAAAGAGACTTACAATTAAAATTTAACAGTCGTCATTAAATAAAAAACATACGAACGCCTTAATAAATCTAGAAAAAGGACTTACAATTAAAATCTAACAGTCGTCATGAAACAAAAAAAAGAACGCCTAAATAAATCTAGAAAAAGGACTTACAATTAAAATCTAACAGTCGTCATGAAACAAAGAAAAATACGCACGCCTAAATAAATCTAGAAAAGAGACTTACAATTAAAATCTAACAGTCCTCATGAAACAAAAAAACATACGAACGCCTAAATAAATCTAGAAAAGAGACTTACAATTAAAATCTAACAGTTGTCATAAAATAAAAAACATACGAACGCCTAAATAAATCTAGAAAAGAGACTTACAATTAAAATCTAACAGTCGTCATGAAACAAAAAAACGTACGAACACCTAAATAAATCTAGAAAAGAGACTTACAATTAAAATCTAACAGTCGTCATAAAACAAAAAAACATACGAACGCCTAAATTAATCTACAAAAGAGACTTACAATTAAAATCTAACAGTCGTCATAAAACAAAAAAACATACGAACGCCTAAATAAATCAAGAAAAGAGACTTACAGTTAAAATCTAACAGTCGTCATCAAACAAAAAAACATACGAACGCCTAAATAAATCTAGAAAAGAGACTTACAATAAAAATCTAACAGTCGTCATAAAACAAAAAAACATACGAACGCCTAAATAAATCAAGAAAAGAGACTTACAGTTAAAATCTAACAGTCGTCATCAAACAAAAAAACATACTAACGCCTAAATAAATCTAGAAAAGAGACTTACAATTAAAATCTAACAGTCGTCATAAAATAAAAAACATACGAACGCCTAAATAAATCTAGAAAAGAGACTTACAATTAAAATCTAACAGTCCTCATGAAACAAAAAAACGTACGAACGCCTAAATAAATCTAGAAAAGAGACTTACAATAAAAAATCTAACAGTCGTCATAAAACAAAAAAAACATACGAACGCCTGAATAAATCTAGAAAAGAGACTTACAATAAAAATCAAACAGTCGTCATGAAACAAAAAAACATACGCACGCCTAAATACATCTAGAAAAGAGACTTACAATTAAAATCTAACAGTCCTCATGAAACAAAAAAAAACATACGAACGCCTAAATAAATCTAGAAAAGAGACTTACAATTAAAATCTAACAGTCGTCATGAAACAAAAAAACATACGAACGCCTAAATAAATCTAGAAAAGAGACTTACAATTAAAATCTAACAGTCGTCATGAAACAAAAAAACATACGAACGCCTAAATAAATCTAGAAAAGAGACTTACAATTAAAATCTAATAGTCGTCATGAAACAAAAAAACATACGAACGACTAAATAACTCTAGAAAAGAGACTTACAATTAAAATCTAACAGTCGTCATGAAACAAAAAAAAATACGAACGCCTAAATAAATCTAGAAAAGAGACTTACAATTAAAAGCTAACAGTCGTCATAAAACAAATAACATACGAACGCCTTAATAAATCTAGAAAAGAGACTTACAATTAAAATCTAACAGTCGTCATTAAACAAAAAAACATACGAACGCCTAAATAAATCTAGAAAAGAGACTTACAATTAAAATCTAACAGTCGTCATGAAACAAAGAAACAAACGCACGCCTACATAAATCTAGAAAAGAGACTTACAATTAAAATCTAACAGTTGTCATAAAATAAAAAACATACGCACGCCTAAATAAATCATGAAAAGAGACTTACAATAAAAATCTAACAGTCGTCATAAAAAAATACGAACGCCTAAATAAATCTAGAAAAAGGACTTACAATTAAAATCTAACAGTCGTCATGAAACAAAAAAAAAGAACGCCTAAATAAATCTAGAAAAAGAGACTTACAATTAAAATCTAACAGTCGTCATAAAACAAAAAAAACATACGAACGCCTAAATAAATCAAGAAAAGAGACTTACAGTTAAAATCTAACAGTCCTCATGAAACAAAAAAACATACGAACGCCTAAATAAATCTAGAAAAGAGCCTTACAATTAAAATCTAACAGTCGTCATTAAATAAAAAACATACGAACGCCTAAATAAATCTAGAAAAAGGACTTACAATTAAAATCTAACAGTCGTCATGAAACAAAAAAAAAAGAACGCCTAAATAAATCTAGAAAAAGGACTTACAATTGAAATCTAACAGTCGTCATGAAACAAAGAAAAATACGCACGCCTAAATAAATCTAGAAAAGAGACTTACAATTAAAATCTAACAGTCCTCATGAAACAAAAAAACATACGAACGCCTAAATAAATCTAGAAAAGAGACTTACAATTAAAATCTAACAGTTGTCATAAAATAAAAAACATACGAACGCCTAAATAAATCTAGAAAAGAGACTTACAATTAAAATCTAACAGTCGTCATAAAACAAAAAAACGTACGAACACCTAAATAAATCTAGAAAAGAGACTTACAATAAAAATCTAACAGTCGTCATAAAACAAAAAAACATACGAACGCCTAAATTAATCTAGAAAAGAGACTTACAATTAAAATCTAACAGTCGTCATAAAACAAAAAAACATACGAACGCCTAAATAAATCTAGAAAAGAGACTTACAATTAAAATCTAACAGTCCTCATACACAACAAACATACGAACGCCTAAATAAATCTAGAAAAGAGACTTACAATTAAAATCTAACAGTCCTCATACACAAAAAAACATACGAACGCCTAAATAAATCTAGAAAAGAGACTTACAATTTAAATCTAACAGTCGTCATAAAATAAAACATACGCACGCCTAAATAAATCTAGAAAAGAGACTTACAATAAAAATCTAACAGTCGTCATCAAAAAATACGAACGCCTAAATAAATCTAGAAAAAAGACTTACAATTAAAATCTAACAGTCGTCATGAAACAAAAAAAAAAGAACGCCTAAATAAATCTAGAAAAAAGACTTACAATTAAAATCTAACAGTCGTCATGAAACAAAAATAAAAGAACACCTAAATAAATCTAGAAAAAGGACTTACAATTAAAACTTAACAGTCGTCATGAAACAAAGAAAAATACGCACGCCTAAATAAATCTAGAAAAGAGACTTACAATTAAAATCTAACAGTCGTCATAAAACAAAAAAAACATACGAACGCCTAAATAAATCAAGAAAAGAGACTTACAGTTAAAATCTAACAGTCCTCATGAAACAAAAAAACATACGAACGCCTAAATAAATCTAGAAAAGAGACTTACAATTAAACTCTAACAGTCGTCATGAAACAAAGAAACAAACGCACGCCTACATAAATCTAGAAAAGAGACTTACAATTAAAATCTAACAGTTGTCATAAAATAAAAAACATACGCACGCCTAAATAAATCATGAAAAGAGACTTACAATAAAAATCTAACAGTCGTCATAAAAAAATACGAACGCCTAAATAAATCTAGAAAAAGGACTTACAATTAAAATCTAACAGTCGTCATAAAACAAAAAAAACATACGAACGCCTAAATAAATCAAGAAAAGAGACTTCCAGTTAAAATCTAACAGTCCTCATGAAACAAAAAAACATGCGAACGCCTAAATAAATCTAGAAAAGAGACTTACAATTAAACTCTAACAGTCGTCATGAAACAAAGAAACAAACGCACGCCTACATAAATCTAGAAAAGAGACTTACAATTAAAATCTAACAGTTGTCATAAAATAAAAAACATACGCACGCCTAAATAAATCATGAAAAGAGACTTACAATAAAAATCTAACAGTCGTCATAAAAAAATACGAACGCCTAAATAAATCTAGAAAAAGGACTTACAATTAAAATCTAACAGTCGTCATGAAACAAAAAAAAAAAGAACGCCTAAATAAATCTAGAAAAAGAGACTTACAATTAAAATCTAACAGTCGTCATAAAACAAAAAAAACATACGAACGCCTAAATAAATCAAGAAAAGAGACTTCCAGTTAAAATCTAACAGTCCTCATGAAACAAAAAAACATACGAACGCCTAAATAAATCTAGAAAAGAGACTTACAATTAAACTCTAACAGTCGTCATGAAACAAAGAAACAAACGCACGCCTACATAAATCTAGAAAAAAGACTTACAATTAAAATCTAACAGTTGTCATAAAATAAAAAACATACGCACGCCTAAATAAATCATGAAAAGAGACTTACAATAAAAATCTAACAGTCGTCATAAAAAAATACGAACGCCTAAATAAATCTAGAAAAAGGACTTACAATAAAAATCTAACAGTCGTCATGAAACAAAAAAAAAAGAACGCCTAAATAAATCTAGAAAAAGAGACTTACAATTAATACTTAACAGTCGTCATAAAACAAAAAAACATACAAACGCCTAAATAAATCAAGAAAAGAGACTTACAGTTAAAATCTAACAGTCGTCATAAAACCAAAAAAAAATACTAACGCCTAAATAAATCTAGAAAAGAGACTTACAATTAAAATCTAACAGTCGTCATAAAATAAAAAACATACGAACGCCTAAATAAATCCAGAAAAGAGACTTACAATTAAAATCTAACAGTCGTCATGAAACAAAAAAACATACGAACGCCTAAATAAATCTAGAAAAGAGACTTACAATTAAAATCTAACAGTCGTCATGAAACAAAGAAACAAACGCACGCCTACATAAATCTAGAAAAGAGACTTACAATTAAAATCTAACAGTCCTCATAAAAAAAACATACGCACGCCTAAATAAATCTAGAAAAGAGACTTACAATTAAAATCTAACAGTCCTCATGAAAAACATACGAACGCCTAAATAAATCTAGAAAAGAGACTTACAATTAAAATCTAACAGTCGTCATGAAACAAAAAAAAAAAGAACGCCTAAATAAATCTAGAAAAAGGACTTACAATTAAAATCTAACAGTCGTCATGAACCAAAGAAAAATACGCACGCCTAAATAAATCTAGAAAAGAGACTTACAATTAAAATCTAACAGTCGTCATAAAACAAAAAAAACATACGAACGCCTAAATAAATCAAGAAAAGAGACTTACAGTTAAAATCTAACAGTCCTCATGAAACAAAAAAACATACGAACGTTTAAATAAATCTAGAAAAGAGACTTACAATTAAAATCTAACAGTCGTCATTAAATAAAAAACATACGAACGCCTAAATAAATCTAGAAAAAGGACTTACAATTAAAATCTAACAGTCGTCATGTAACAAAAAAAAAGAATTCCTAAATAAATCTAGAAAAGAGACTTACAATTAAAATCTAACAGTCGTCATGAAACAAAGAAAAATACGCACGCCTAAATAAATCTAGAAAAGAGACTTACAATTAAAATCTAACAGTCCTCATGAAACAAAAAAACATACGAACGCCTAAATAAATCTAGAAAAGAGACTTACAATTAAAATCTAACAGTTGTCATAAAATAAAAAACATACGAACGCCTAAATAAATCTAGAAAAGAGACTTACAATTAAAATCTAACAGTCGTCATAAAACAAAAAAACGTACGAACACCTAAATAAATCTAGAAAAGAGACTTACAATAAAAATCTAACAGTCGTCATAAAACAAAAAAACATACGAACGCCTAAATTAATCTAGAAAAGAGACTTACAATTAAAATCTAACAGTCGTCATAAAACAAAAAAACATACCAACGCCTAAATAAATCTAGAAAAGAGACTTACAATTAAAATCTAACAGTCCTCATACACAACAAACATACGAACGCCTAAATAAATCTAGAAAAGAGACTTACAATTAAAATCTAACAGTCCTCATACACAAAAAAACATACGAACGCCTAAATAAATCTAGAAAAGAGACTTACAATTTAAATCTAACAGTCGTCATAAAAAAAACATACGCACGCCTAAATAAATCCAAAAAAGAGACTTACAATAAAAATCTAACAGTCGTCATGAAACAAAAAAACATACGCACGCCTAAATACATCTAGAAAAGAGACTTACAATTAAAATCTAACAGTCGTCATTAAATAAAAAACATACGAACGCCTAAATAAATCTAGAAAAATGAACTTACAATTAAAATCTAACAGTCGTCATGAAACAAAAAAAAAGAACGCCTAAATAAATCTAGAAAAAGGACTTACAATTAAAATCTAACAGTCGTCATGAAACAAAGAAAAATACGCACGCCTAAATAAATCTAGAAAAGAGACTTACAATTAAAATCTAACAGTCCTCATGAAACAAAAAAACATACGAACGCCTAAATAAATCTAGAAAAGAGACTTACAATTAAAATCTAACAGTTGTCATAAAATAAAAAACATACGAACGCCTAAATAAATCTAGAAAAGAGACTTACAATTAAAATCTAACAGTCGTCATAAAACAAAAAAAAACATACGAACGCCTGAATAAATCTAGAAAAGAGACTTACAATAAAAATCTAACAGTCGTCATGAAACAAAAAAACATACGCACGCCTAAATACATCTAGAAAAGAGACTTACAATTAAAATCTAACAGTCCGCATGAAACAAAAAAACATACGAACGCGTAAATAAATCTAGAAAAGAGACTTACGATTAAAATCTAACAGTCGTCATGAAACAAAGAAACAAACGCACGCCTACATAAATCTAGAAAAGAGACTTACAATTAAAATCTAACAGTCGTCATAAAAAAAACATACGCACGCCTAAATAAATCTAGAAAAGAGACTTACAATTAAAATCTAACAGTCGTCATAAAAAACATACGAACGCCTAAATAAATCTAGAAAAAGGACTTACAATTAAAATCTAACAGTCGTCATGAAACAAAGAAAAATACGCACGCCTAAATAAATCTAGAAAAGAGACTTACAATTAAAATCTAACAGTCGTCATAAAACAAAAAAAACATACGAACGCCTAAATAAATCAAGAAAAGAGACTTACAGTTAAAATCTAACAGTCCTCATGAAACAAAAAAACATACGAACGCCTAAATAAATCTAGAAAAGAGACTTACAATTAAAATCTAACAGTTGTCATAAAATAAAAAACATACGAACGCCTAAATAAATCTAGAAAAGAGACTTACAATTAAAATCTAACAGTCGTCATAAAACAAAAAAAACATACGAACGCCTAAATAAATCAAGAAAAGAGACTTACAGTTAAAATCTAACAGTCCTCATGAAACAAAAAAACATACGAACGCCTAAATAAATCTAGAAAAGAGACTTACAATTAAAATCTAACAGTTGTCATAAAATAAAAAACATACGAACGCCTAAATAAATCTAGAAAAGAGACTTACAATTAAAATCTAACAGTCGTCATAATCAAAAAAACGTACGAACACCTAAATAAATCTAGAAAAGAGACTTACAATAAAAATCTAACAGTCGTCATAAAACAAAAAAACATACGAACGCCTAAATTAATCTAGAAAAGAGACTTACAATTAAAATCTAACAGTCGTCATAAAACAAAAAAACATACGAACGCCTAAATAAATCTAGAAAAGAGACTTACAATTAAAATCTAACAGTCCTCATACACAAAAAACATACGAACGCCTAAATAAATCTAGAAAAGAGACTTACAATTAAAATCTAACAGTCCTCATACACAAAAAAACATACGAACGCCTAAATAAATCTAGAAAAGAGACTTACAATTTAAATCTAACAGTCGTCATAAAATAAAAAAACATACGAACGCCTAAATAAATCTAGAAAAGAGACTTATATATATATATATATATATATATATATATATATATATATATATATATATATATATATATATATATGTATATATATATATATATATATATATATATATATATATATATATATATATATATATATATATATATCAACGTTTCATCTTTAATATGAGAATGCTCCAGGATCAAGAAAAATATTAATCATACAAAAATCAAATTTGATCTGCCTGTTAGTTAAAAAATTAAAAAAACCCTGAAAATTGGCTGTGTGTCATCTTTAGCCTTGAAAGAAATATATTGTCTGGGTAATCGTGTCCAGACGAGCGTGATAGATAGAGGAGGGGGTGGAAGTCTGAACTTATTGCCCCGTTTCAAATTAAAAGGAAGTAAGAAAGTTAAAAAAATTATGTGCGTGATTTGTTTTAGAAACGCAAATTCTGATGAAAACCGAAATTGTAGTAAAAAAGATAGAAACTAAAAGAAAATATCTATTAGTCTATTTATTTATGTGTGAATGTATTTATGTGTGAATGTATTTATTTATTCCTATTTATTTAATTATTCGTTATCATTAATAAACCAGTAATTATAAAATTATATTTGAGCATATAAGTATATGCATATACCATATGTATATATATGTGTAAGATAGAAGTGGAAAATAATATCTACTAATTAGTTAATCATGTGTGAATGTATTTTTAATTCCTATTTAGTAAATTATTTGTATAATATTAATTAATCAATAATTATCAAATTTTTTATGAGCATATAAGTATGTGCATATGCAATATGTATATATAA
This sequence comes from Sepiola atlantica, assembly GCA_963556195.1. Lineage (NCBI taxonomy): Eukaryota > Metazoa > Mollusca > Cephalopoda > Sepiida > Sepiolidae > Sepiola > Sepiola atlantica. The sequence continues at coordinate 51,386,723 of OY744524.1, forward strand.
GTCTAAGAGTATATATGTATATATATGTATATATATGTATGTGTATATATATGTAAATCTATGTAGATATACATATATGTAATTCTATGTAGATGTACATATATGTATATATATGTATATATATATATGTATATGTATATATATGTATATATATATGTATGTATATGCATGTATACATGTATATGTATATATATGTGTATATATATATATGTATATATGTGTATATATGTATATATGTATATATATATGTATATATATGTATATATGTATATATATGTGTATATATATATGTATATATGTATATATATGTATATATATGTATATGTATATATATATATGTATATATATATGAATATATATATGTATATATATATGTATATATATGTGTATATATATGTATATGCATATATATATATATATATTTATATATATGTATATATATGTATATATATATGTATATATATATATATATATATATATATGTATACATATGCATATGTATATATATGTATATATATGTATGTATATATATGTATATATAAATATGTATATGTATGTATATGTACATCTATATATATGTATGTACATGTACATCTATATATATTTATATGTATGTATATATATATGTATATATATATGTACATATGTATATATATATGTATAAACAATAATATTTTTATAAATAAATATTAATTATTTAAATACCTAAAGACATCGATGTTTCATGCTAACGCAATCTTCAGCGGTCGGTAGGCGCGAACCTCGATCACAAATCGCCACTGATTCGCTGTCGGTGATCTTACCCATCGGCCATAGCCAATTAGTTAGTAAATATAGAGGAACTGTATATAGGAAAATGTAAATAGCGAAAATCGGCGACTATGTACCAGGCAGTATAGAGTGATCTACGAAACGGCCTTCGGATCGTGCATATAGCTATTTGTACTGCTTGTTATTAAAGCTACTCGAGAGTGCCCAGCCTTTGTGGGAGTGGGCTGATGAACAATAATATTTTTATAAATAAATATTAATTATTTAAATACCTACAGACATTGATGTTTCATGCTAACGCAATCTTCAGTGTAGGAACTAATTCTCAACGGTCGGTAGGCGCGAACCTCGATCACAAATTGCCACTGATTCGCAGTCGCGGATCTTACCCATTGGCCATAGCCAATATATGTATATATATATATGTATGTATATATGTATATATATGTATATATATGCATATGTATATATATATGTATATATATATATGCATGTATACATATATATGTATATATATGCATATATATATATATATATATATATATATATATATATATATATATATATATATAAATAAAGATAGATGAACAAAGAGTGATAAACATGTACGAATGTCCAGATTTATTTCAAACTTCGATTGTTCAGTGCAAGGTATATTTTGAAATAAAATTATGTTTATTATTGTTTCCTTAAGCCAAGGCTTTTCAAAGATCGAGATCTTATCATCAGAGGAATTATACAGATAGATAAGTTGGCAGTATGAAAGCTAAAATTCAACATTTGAAAAAAATATATTATTAAGAAAATGGAGGGTGAATAAAAGTTTGTCCAGATGGTAATTGTTTGTTGTTAAGGTGTCAAATGGAAGGAGATTTAGATGGAGAAGAAACAGTTTCGTGAAGGCAGCATAGGAAAGTGCTCAAGAATGAAGTAAATCCAATAGTGAGATGTTGAGTTCAAATCGTAGATGGAGAGCACTTAAACGGAATTAAAATGAAGAAAACGGACCATTTTAAACAATACTACCTGGCCCGAATTAGAATCGTAAACGAATGACATTAGCAGTAAAATATTGAGGCAGTTCTGAGAAGAAATCCTTAAGTTAAAAACAAGGTCAAATTAGGAGGTGGGTTGGAAAGAAGGAAGGTAAGGCAGAAGGAGAGAGGGTTAGTTGAAATAGCCATGACTGCTGCTGGAAGGGAATAGGAAGAGTGGAGGAGGGGTTCTGGAGATAAGGTTATTTTTGGTATATACTAGATCCGACGTGAGTAGGGATTTGGCTGTAGGTGAAGAATTAGGTCATTGAGTGTATATATTATTTGAAAAAGAAGAGAGGGGATCCGTGATTAAAACGGGTTTTGAGCGAAAGACAAAAATAATTTCGAAAGTTTAAAAGAGTTTCCGATGGGAAAAGTTGGGGTTCCAGTGAATGGGAATCTGTAGTTTAAACGTTGAAAATGTACGAAGCCGGGCAAAGTCATAGTGTTACATAGTTAAACAAGTTAAAAGTACTAAAGAGTTTAAAAGGGATTCCCAGTTGGTTAAGAATATAATTAAATAAGACAAGCCCAAAAGTAAAATTAGATAATTAAATAAAAAATAAAAAATAAAATAAGTAAAACAAGCTCAATGTATAGTTAAACATCAATCAAATTAAAATTTAGGGTTGGGGATTAAGCTAGGGATAAAGCTAGACCGCTTGTAAGAATTGATTTCTGTTATAAGTATTATGGGTAGGGTTGGCTTGAATCATGTAAGATTTAAATGTATTACTAGTTATAAATAGCTTTATAAGGGGAAGCAAATTGACCAATTGAAGGAGTAACCTAGGAGCGAAGTTAAAGGTGAGATAGATGGAATCTACGATGAAGATATTGTCGGTGGATAGGAGCATATACAGGGTCGATGGAGTCGACACAAGGGAGATAATCATAAAAAGCATGAAAAGAAATGGAAGAGTGTATGTGAAAGTTGGCAAATAGAATAAAAAAGGAAAAGAAAAAGAAAAAAAAAGAAAAAGAAAAAAGAAAAAAGAAAAATGAAAAATGAAAAATGAAAAATGAAAAATGAAATAATAATTATAGTGTAGATTAGGAATAATGGTATTGAAGTTAGAGCGGTTAAGGGTCGGTGGGGTATAAGGAGAGTGATGCTAGTTTTCAATTTACAATAAGTGTTATGGGTTAATATAGTTATTAGGTGTACTAGGGAGGATATGTTATGTTGTTGGGATGGTTATTTGTAAGGTTGGAGGAGTTAAGAATTAAAGATAAACAAATTAACAAATTATAGAATTAAAAAATTTGTCTGATACTAGAAAGGGGGTTGATGGCTGGGAGGAGGGGTGTCAGAGGGAGTAATGAAATTAATATATTTAAATTTTCGTTTCTGCTTGCAATTTGAGATGATCTCATTTTTAGAGTTAATAATGTTTACGCTTTTAGATGCTGTGGCTATCATAAATGTTTATAGTGTACATAGTTGGCAGAAAGCGGATCCTGGATTGTATGAATTAAATTTTTTCATATAATCTAACGTAGGGAGTATTATTAATGTTTAAGTTTTTTTATTAGATTAGATAGAGAGGTGCTAGTGGCATTGTTATTATTGTGTTTAAAAGAGTAGATATGGTTTGCGATTCGAGTCTTAATGGGAAGGCGCTTGCCCCTATATAAGTGTGTATTTTGCATGGGGTTGTTGTTGTAGTATTTGTGTTATTTATAGTAGCGGGAATGTTTTGGGTTTGTATGCTCAAGTTCTGGGCCAAATTTAAGTCGGGATTGTTAGTTGGAGAAGATGAGATATTTTGAGGGGTGAGATCAAAACTATTATTAGTTAGCGGGGTTGTTGGTTAGTGTTGTTGGTTAGCTGTTATTTAGGGGTTCGTTTGATACAGGGAGTTGTAGATGGGGAGGGCTATAGGGTGAGTGGGAATTTGTGTGTTGGTATTAATTTGCACAATGGTGTTTTGGGGGGATTGTTTGACAGTACAGGCATAGATAACGTTACTTTGTGTGCAATTACCATTTAATGGTCATTCTCTAGATTTCTGTCAGTTGCAGTTATTAGTGGGGTGTATAGTAGGTGCTGGTTGTTGGGCAGATTTATTTTTTGTTATTAGATGTGATGATGGTTTGTGCTATATTGGGCATTGTGGAGTAGGAAATTTTAATAGAGTTTTTTATTTTAAATAGTGCTGTACTTATGCGGGTGCTTGAATGAGTTATCTGAAATTTTGAAAAATTCTTTAGCTATATTTGTTTTCACATTGTAATTATAAGGTGGGTAAAACCAAAT
>OY744524.1:51398290-51430790 GCA_963556195.1 Sepiola atlantica
TCACTATTATCTTGCATTTCAAATCTTCATATTTGTATGTTAAATTGTTATTATTTTTAATTGATTTTTTTTACTGTTTTATTTTTACATTAAGGAATTGGGTAAAAATAATTAAACTCGAGAACTCGTAAGCCAAAAAACAAGAAGCAAACAAAAGAACTAATTTGTGTAAAACGCATGAGAATTAAATTCTCTACTAAATTCGGCTAATTTTAACGCGCGAAAAAGGTTTTTAACGGTACAATTATAGAAAAGTTAATAGTTGAGAAATCATAAAAAAATAAAAAATGACGGAAAGTATTTGTAAAATTTTTGAAACGGTAATGGAAATCTCAAAAATCGTTTCCACACGTTAAAACCGGGTTCGGTAGAGAATTTTATTCTAATGCATTTTATATAAAATATGTGTTGTCTGTTGGAGGTGGAGGATGGGTACGAGTTCTCCGAAAATTGTAAATTAAATTTTTCCTTTGGAGTAAATTTAATGAAGCGTAATTATAGTTCCAATACATTTTAGGTAAAGGTTGCTTTTTGGCAGTGGTGAATGGATACTGGCGCGAATTGAAACCCCGCGTGCCGTCTTCGAATCCTGTCGGATCCATATCACCACTTTTTTTACTATGAATGTTAGCAACCATCAGGTGGTCCCTCTGGTGAGTACCTGATTCTAAAAAGAAATCTGGGAAACAAATGTCAACGACAAAATGAAGCAGATGTTTAAAAACGTAATATGCTGATTTATACGAAAAGAAGAAATAATAAAATTATTTAATTTGTTTTATTTGGATTATTCGGACTACTCTTCTCGGATGTTATTCTCACAACGTTTCAGCCGATATAACCTCCGACCTTCTTCAGGTGAACTTTGTCGAACTCGAGAATCTTTCTATCGAACTCGAGGGACTATACGGAATTTCGAACGGAGCTCTTTATTTATTCCACGGAGGTAGGTTGTTCTCGTTCCTTCAGCCATGACCGGATAGAAGTCTTAAGTAATTCGTAATTGTATTCGTAGTATCGCCCGCACTCAAAATTGAACCTACAACCTTCAGAAGACTGCCACTTAGAACTGATTATAACTTTAGCATTTTATCCGCCACAGGTCCAGTTTTCTGGAGGTTGAAGGTTCAATAGTCAGTGCTGGCGATACTAAGAATACAATAGCGAATTACTTAAGACTTCTACTCAGTCATGGCTGACGGAACGAGAACAAGTTACCCCCATGGATTAATAAAGGGTTCCGTTCGAAATTCCGTACAGATTTTCGAGTTCGACAGAAAGATTCCCGAGTTCGACAAAATACACCTGAAGAAGGTAGGAGGTTATACCGGCCGAAACGTTATGAGAATACCATCCAAGATGAGAATCTAAATTATACAAATTATCAATCGTCATTTCAAAAATTCTGAAACAAAAAATATTTTAGTTGGGAATTTGTGAAAAAATAACTTTAAAATAAAATAAATTCATAACTTGTTATGTAAGAGGTTAAAAAAGTAAATAGCATCAAATTAAGAAATGGGGTTTTAAAATAAAATTGTTTAATTTTACGATAGGGATTTGAAAAATGTTACACCGCTATAAAGTCAATGCCCATTTTACGATGACTAACCTGTTTCTTTTTAGTTGATGTTATTTAACAATAAATTCGATAGGACGTCTTATATTTTAACATTTAAATCCCGTAAATACGTCAAAATAATTACAGTTTTGGCATTTTTGTTGTTGCTTTTTCTTTTTTAAGAAATGTCATATTAAAAGTCATTTGTATATTTTAGAGATGTTTTAAAATTAAACTAATTGTAAATTACCCCTTAAGATATTTAGCTAAAAATATCGAGATTTCATTTGTCTATTAAATAATATTGAATATAAATTTTGAAATTAAAATTGTAGGTATTTTTACGCGTGTACAATAGTTAAAATCTGTTAGTTTCGTTTTTAAATTAAATAATACAATTTTTATTAATTGCAGGACCGACGGGACAGTATAAAAGTGGGAGGGGGCTCTCCTAAAAAGTGGGGGGGGGCGGTTAAACACATGCATATATAATTTCATTATTGATGACCGTAAAGGGGGGGGGGCAAGTCAAAAAGTGTGTGTGTGTGTGTGTGGGGGGGGGGTTGAGTGCCCCCCCCCCCGGTGCCGCCGTCCATGAATTGTATTATTTAATTTAAACACATAGTTAACAGAATACCAGCAATAAATAAATAAAATAATAACAAAGAAGAACAAAACATTTCACCATTAAAAAGTGTTGTATTTTTACGCTGATGGCCGCCATACTTTATTTCAGAAAGTAGGCGTGGCTTATATTTAAGGCGTCATGACGTAAAATTAAAATGTAAACAGGACTTTGAAATGATTCAAACAATATCAAATGTACGCTGTGTAACAGGAATCTGATTTTCATTGTTTTTTGTACACATAAATTTGGGAACTGTTATTTAATAAACGTTAAAAGGAAAAAGTTATTTAGCATTTTTAATTTACGCTTAAAAAATAATAATTTCCCGCTATTTTTTCGACGCATTTGGAAGACGCCTACAATAACAAGAATATTCCTATTTGTACCTATTGATATAAAAACATTTCATTTAACACCCATTTAAATATTTTTGAAATTATATTGAAATTAATAATTCTCCCGTGTTAATAAATTCGTTTTGTGTAAAGAAATATTTGCGAAAATATTTTTTCTATAATTTAGCGTAATTAATTTTATGAACTCCCAACAAAATATCACTTTCAGAAATTTCACGCTTTATTTAAGGAGAATTTCCTTAATTTGAAAATTAAACAAATACAATAAAAGGTATTGTTTTGGAATGTTTCTAGGTGTAACATTTTTTACCAACGTTTTTTGCTTATTAATTACCCCGCCATTCACCAGGAATGAATGATGACTCTTGTATACTCCTGCTCCCCGCCCTGAAACCCACATCCCCATTTTTATTCTTACTTTTTAATTTCTATAATTTTCAAGTTATAAATCAATTAAAAACGTCGTCTTTGCTGTTCATGGATGTCCGGCGCGGAAGCTGACCCCACGTTATTATTGTAAACAAACCCTAATACAAAATTAATACCACCGTTGCATTTTTCATTAAATTTCACTCTAGAAATTTTCTGTTTGACCATAATATAGCTTTGGTTTTAATTGTAACCTCGGACCGCCAGATAGACATACAAACACAAATATGGATTATTATAATGATAAAAACTGCCGTAAAATGATGAAAATATGAATTTAAAAAGAATTTATTTTACTTTTGCATTGTTTAATTTCCTTGAAGGCTGACTCTTCATGAACTGTATACATAAAAACAATACTATTATCGTTTTATAATCATAAATATATGTTTTGAAACCGAAACAAAAGCATCATGCTTATTTTAGAAAATTGAATTCTTTGAAATGTTTGCACATATGAAATGCATCACTTATGGAAGCTGATTTGAAACATTGTTGATTGTTACTTGTCAGTTGGCTTCAAATAAACTATTCATGCTTTAATTGTGGAAGATTAAGAAACATTTTTCTTCCAGATAATCTACGACGATTAAATTGCTGAGAATAATTTAATAATTTCAATATTAGTCGAAATAAATTGGCTTGGGCAAACATCAAAACTTAAATTTATTTTTTACTTTTACACTTTATAATATCTCTCAATTAAAACTAACATTTAAACTTCAGTTTTAAATGTTTTTTTTATTTAATATTTAAGCCTTTTTATATATTTATTCATTAAATTCGCTTCCCCAAAAAGTAAAATTGCATCAAATTAATTACGATACAAAGCAGCTTTTAATTCAATGCGTGAAATAAAACGAACGAAAATTACTTTTGTCTTTTAAGAACGTCTCTGTGTGTGTCTGTCCGTTTATAAAAAGACAGACGAGAGAGTGTTCCTTATATGAAAGTTTATACACGTGTAAAATCTTCATAGATGGGAGTGTGGCCCCTATGATTTTTTTAACATGCATAGTAAATACAAAAAGGTAATGAAATGAAATGGCGAAAGAAAAAATATGGATATATTAGAGGTGAGGATACTAGTGTCACACGCGAGCAAGTGCCCACTCTACATATATGGCGTTACGTGAATGAACGAAAACAGAGAATAACATTTAGTGAATTAAAAATGAAAGAAAACATTATTAATTAACAAACAATTTATTTTAGCTAAGGCATTTTTAAAGTTTACATGGTTAGTTTTGATGAGTTAAAATGTTCTTTTTAAAGTTTACTCAACCCGTGTTCTTTGTTAGAAACGTTCATTGTAATTAGGCGAACACGAGGGGGCTAAAGATGTGTCTGTATATTTGTTAGTGCGTGAGTAGTGGAGTGTGTATGTGTGTAAGTAACAATGAGACCTGTGTGTGTGTAGGTTTATTACCTTGTTCTGCTACTGTGTGTGTGTGTAAGAAGATGCGTGCGCGGCAAGGATAGCTTGTACGTGAAGTGTCATGTTTCTACTTGTGGGTTTAGAATGGACGGCGAACTCTTTGTGTGTTATTTCGTGGTCTGTCTGGATGAAAAGAGGAAGCTCTGCTTATTCTCTCGTTCTTTTATAGTGGTTACGAAATTTGCGTCTGTTATAGACGTGCTAGTTTCTGATTGGCTGGACCATACTGAACCAACATGTTTTGCGAGAAATTCATTGTTTGTTTTGGCGCGTGAAAAGGAAAGCGTATCCAAACGAAGCAGAGAAAGAAAAAGGGTAACAATTCACGCCATTTTTTTAGCGTTCGTCGGGATCGCGTCTCGTTCACTACAGGAGTAATCATGACACTCTACGTGCCCCTTTCAACATTTTGCACAAGAAATAGAAATGTAATTATGAATATTATCGTTTTATTTAAATCGGATTATTAGTTTATTTTTGCGGTTGTTAGAATAACATTGGGAATACCTAATGTTCAAACATTTCTGAAAATCAGTAGAATTAGTTTCATGCAGAGTTTCTATTGTGAGAATGTTTAAATGTCGGAGAATATATCTTCATTTGAAATAAGCAACACGTTTCTCATAAGGTTCACATTGAATACACAAAGACAACCTTAATTGTGTATCGAAATTTAAACTGGTAATTAATCAAAGTTTATTACATACTTCGATATACGCCAACTGAATAGTATTACTTTTGTTTTAACAAAATAGAAAAATGACAACCAGTTTATAATCTTTACTTTTGTACCTTCATACATATGTTTCCTTTTTATGGAATAAAAAAAAACATGTTTAAAACCGAAACTGTTTAACCACACCCCCTTTTCTATCTCCATGAAAAAACACTTCATCGAAAAATAATAAAACGAAATTAAACATCATTAAATCTTCATTGTAACGTTCAAATTTAGTTGAAATATTAAGATAACAGATTCACTGTATTTATAAATGAATTAATGTAATTATAACAAGTTTTATACTGATTAAATAATGAGGACATTTAACAAACTTTAGTCTCTTAAATGTGTGTAAGATAGAGATAAAAACAAACACTCAGTCCATTTTTTTTATTTCTCAAATTCAAATATATATATATATATATATATATATATATATATATATATATATATATATATATATATATATATATATATATATATGTGTATGTGTGTGTGTGTGTGAAATAAATTTCAGGAGGAAATCCGGGTATGAGAGCTCAATGTAATAAACAGAGCAAGAATAAAATAAAGTAACACGGAATTATATAATCACCGGTGCAATAATTCATGTCGACCCTACGGTCTTATGCAAGCATCTAAGAGAGGCGATTGCATTTTTGAAAATGAAAAAAGAGAAACTCACACTCACTATTCAATACACATACAGAGAGAGCGACAACATATTTTAAACATATCTTGAGAGAGGGGGAAATGCACTATTTAAGACGTATATTGAGGGGGAACGAGAGTGACAACATATTTAATATATATATACAGAGAGGGGGAGATTGCACGATTTATAACGGAAGGCAATACAGAGAGGGGAAAAGAGAGCAATACATATATATATATAGAGAGGGGGAATTGTATGATTTACTACGAAAGGTATATAGGCGGGGAAGAAACCGCTTGACCCCAAGTTCTTTTAAATCGTCTCTGAAAGCCGGAAATTCAAATTATCCGTTTGGAGATTGATAAATCAATTAGGAAGGAAGTGGGAGGGAGAAAGGAAAAAAACTATTATCAGACAACCAAGGCCAAAGACAATGTCATATATATATATATATATATATATATATATATATATATATATATATATATATATATATATATATATATATATATATATATATATATATATATATATATATGAAGAGTTCGAATGCAAATTGAAACACTAAACAATGAAAAGGTAAAATATATTAAATCTAGACTTCGACTAAAAGCTGATTTTAATCTAAAGCGAACAGAAATTATCCTGGTATTATATTTTGTAAAACAGGATTCCATGGTGTTGTTGGGTGTTGAAATGCAACACCTTTTTATAGTAGTAGCTTCATAATTTTGAAAATGGCGTTTATCGCGTTTTGCATTCGAACTCTTTATATATATATATATATATATATATATATATATATATATATATATATATATATATATATATATATTAGACACTTCAATCTAATATATATATACATTCAAAAATAAAAATTCAATTTACGCTAAGGTCAACGCGCTTTCTGAGAAAAGCAATCGTTAGTCCATACCATTTTAAATAAATTATTTGATTATATGAAAATAATAATAATAATAATAATAATAATAATAATAATAATAATAATAATAATAATGACATTCAAGAAAATATTGACAATATTATTAGTAGCTATAAAAATATAAAAATATATAAATATATAATAGCTATAAAAATATAAATATATAATAATAGAGATCTTAATAATGATAATTATATTTAAGTCATGATAAAATAAAGAGATACATAGATAAAGAAATAAAAAATCATAAAGGGGATTAAAGAATAAAGGATAACGGATAAGAACAATCCAGGCAGACCCAATTCAGTATATTATTTTAAATTTACATTACACTTCGCCATTAGTTCACCTCTTCTGTTTAGAAGATTACCGTGTTCGTATTTCAGGATTCTTATTTTCCTCCACAAACACTCATTCGTAAATCCAGAACTTAAGAACAAAATGGAGTTAGCGAAACAATGGTGGCTACTGAAAAATGAAAACCGGACACCGATGGTTTCTTGGTCAATCTTGTGTTATTCTAACATTCCGAATGGATTTAGGCAAAGATGCAATTTGTGTTTGGAGGAAAAAATAAGAATTATTGGTCAGACCTTCTGACAATAAGGTTTAAAGGTTTTTTTGTAGATGTATTCCTTGTTTGAACACTTGATCAATTAATAAATGTGTAAGCTATACAAATGTTATCCACTTCATCACTTCATCATGAATATATATATATATATATATATATATATATATATATATATATATATATATATATATATATATATATATATATATATATTATTCTTTTTTTTTGAAAAACCATAACAATTGTAATGAACTTTTGGGTCAGAAAATCACGTTATATCTGTAAGCGCGGCTACGACAATTTGAATTAGAAAGGGTGTGTAGACATATTTTTTAAACCATTGTTTCGGATATATATTTTTTAAAACCATAACAATGTGTAGAGTTAAAATAAATAACGTGTATTACCATCGGACAATGAAAAGAAAAAAAGAAAACACTTTGACAAGGAATATTTTATATCTCGAAAGATCAGATTAAAATAAATTTTATTTATTTTAACACTACACACTGTTATGGTTTTTTCAAAAAAAAAATACTATCCGAAACAATGGTTTAAAAAGTCTGTCTACACACCCTTTATATATATATATATATATATATATATATATATATATATATATATATATATATATACACACATAGGATTTTTTAAAACATAGTTTTGTTTTTTTCTTATTTTATTTTTATTTCAATAAATATTCGATTATAATTCAATATGTATTTATCAAAGTTACGTATAAACAAGAAACATATATAGTTTTATTAATAAAGTGGTGATATAAGTTTCTCCACTTAGTTTCACTTTAAACAGTTTTAAACCGGCGAAAAGAAAAATAAATTTACGAATGACCAGAAAAGAAAACATTAAACACTAGTTTTCATATTTTATTTGTTTAAAGTCATAATATATTTAGTCTAAGTAGGTAAAATGGTCAACCATAGTCGAATACGACCGAATGGTTCCTTATCCAAGGTGTAGGGAAGGTGCCGCTCCTTTTCCAGGATTACTCCACTTATCAGTGATCCTTAGAATGCCGAGTGTTTAGTAAAGGAATAACGAGTATTACTTTTTTAAAAGTTTTTCTTATGACTTGATTAAGGATTGAACCCTTGTCTCCAAACCCATTATCGAACACTTTTACCTAACTTCAGACATATAATTTATTTCAACGTATATCGAGGTACGTATGAAAGTTTGGTGAATTAACAGATTTACTCTAAATATATAAAATCGCTAGAATAACATCGGTCTCAGAACGGGGAAAATATATTCCCTGAGCAGAACAGTTTTGCACTATTTTTATGTCCCCTTACGAAGATTAAAATCAAGATATAATTATAGTAAGTAAACCTTATGCTTAGAATTCTTATTTTAATGTTGATAACAATCCATTACATGATTATGATTCCAGAAAATGTTTACAATTTAACACTTAAGAAGCAAGCTATTTAAATTCACAGAATTTTGCTTAATTGGTGTCTAATAGCAATGGCTTAAATTTTATGCAAATCAGAAATATTTGAATTTTACAATTGAAGGTTGTGTTCATATTTTGCCTCCCCCTGACAATTCTTTAAAATACTCCAAAGAAACTGAGATTTTAAGAATATTTATTAATTTATGTCTAATACGTACAACTAAATGAAACTAAATATAGCCCATATTACCCACGCTTACGCCTAACAGTTGTGTCCAAAAATTCATAGTTATTAGTTAATTAGTTTTCGAGATTACACCACACAGACACATGCATAAACATACCTAACTTATAGAGAGAGTGATAAGACAAAATGCATCATTTCATTTTTTTAGACTATTTAATTTTTGTTGGACTTTATTTTTGGATTTTACTTTATTTTGATGCATATTAAACCCTAAATTTTGATGAATTTGATAACTTTTTCTAGAATCAAAATTGTTTAATGGTTTTTGAAAAATGAAATAAGGATTTAAATTAGCATATCGTGATTTTAATCTTCGTAAAACTAGTGTAAAATTGTTCTGTTAGGTGAATTACTTTTATTATTAACTCGCATAATACCTGTTATGTGACGGCTATTCCGCTAATTATTTATAAAAATAGATTTTTTATATCTCTACCCGGGCAATGCCAGAAAATACATCTATTTTTTTAATGTATAAAATTGGAAGAAAAATAATTAGAATAATGCGATTATTTCCTTTTTATAACCATTTATGTCTAAATATTAAATTCTGAGACGATCAAATATTTTTGATTACTTGACCTCTGAGGTATATTTAATTATATCTTTAAAAAATAATGAAAAACAATAAAGATTTATCTATTTTCTATTATTATACTAAAGCTGAGTTAATCAGCGTTTGTTTTTTCCTATATATTTTAATCACACACATTTTTTTTTTAGTATTGGGTTATGTTCGAAGAAACTCTCTTAGCTCTCTACTTTTCTCGCTTTCTCTCGCTGTCTGTTGAGTCAACCACTCTAATAAATGTCTCTGAGCATTTAGGCTGATTCTTTTTTCAGCTAATTTACATAGTATATTTACACACACCGTAAATATGTATGGAAATTAGATAGCAAAATAAGAGGAATTTTCATTCTATAGTATCCAAAATGAAAATATAGAAATAAAGAGACTTGTTATTTTTAGTTATAAAAAAAATGATCTCTTAAGAGATAAAAAAAATGATCTCTTAAGAGATAAAAAAAAAAGATCTCTTAAGAGATAAAAAAAATGATCTCTTAAGAGATAAAAAAAATGATCTCTTAAGAGATAAATCAGAGTTTGTGAATTTTCGAATGAAATCAAATTGGAACGTTAGTAGTTGTGCCCCAACAGTCACGGCTAGGTTCATTTTAAAAGTTGAACAAAATTCCACAACATTTAATTTAAAAAAATGTATTGCTTTAAACCTCCATTAAAATGTGTTATTATTTGTAAGTATGTTAAGTTTTTGGAGGGGGGGGGAGTTGCAAATTGTTGGTAGGTACGGTACGTAGAGAAGATAGATTTTTACAATCCTTCAAAACGTTTTGACCACGATCACGAAATTTTGTGGATGTTTAAAGTCTACGCTATTTTATTGGACAAATCGCCCGGACAACATCGAGTACTCCTACGAGCCGTATATAACAATACTAATCGGTGTTATAACAACAGCAGCGACCTCGAAGCGATATCCACACAAGAGTCTTATAAACAGTTGCGATTCTTTATCGTTTTAAAACTGTTTCAAAGCTTTTGATCTTCTTGGAATGTTTTTATTGTTTGCGACCCTCACACATCTTCCCTTGGCCAAACAGTCGAATTCAAGAGGTTCAATGCCACCCGCATTCAGACTTTTCACACAAGAACTCGTTTACTACAATCACGGGCACCGTTAACAATTTGGTATTGTTAGTGAACATAATATTCTTTGAAAATTTAATTCCGAAAAACAAAAATAAATAAAAACAATAAAAAGAAAAACAAACAAACAAACAAACACTATCAATACTTCATGTAGGACTTGTAAGGTTTTACGGCATGTAAACCTTCGTTGAGTCATTTTAATACGATTGATTTGTAGATTAATTTAAATTAGCGAAACCTCGTGGAAATGACACAGTATTTTTTTTTTACATCAATCTGTATAATTTGCGGTTAATAATAAATAAATTCCTTTTGAAATAATAAATGTCTGTCAGAAAACAAATGACTCTTTCTTCCTCGTAAAAATAACTGTCATTGTCAGCTAAATTATTATTTTTTAAACAATAAATATTCTCTGACTTCTTACCGTAAAAATAATTGTCAGCTAAATATTCTTAAAATCAATAAAACGAATGTCACTTTTTGAAATATAAATAAAAGTGTACTGTCGACAGAATTCGATTTTGGAACAATTCATGGGTAAAATCGGAATATTTTTAGCTTAGCGACATCACCATTTTTGCTGATCAGACGATCTCATTCTTTTTAAATGTGTGTGAAAGATGATCACGTATATACGAACACGAAATGCCTTAATGTGTTTCAAATAACACCTCTTCTTCGCAAATAATCACCCATTTAGTACTGATGATTTGTGTAGATCTTGATATATTTTTAAAACTTCACTAAACAGCACATATTTTAGAGCGTATGTACTACGCATGATTTGGTTTAGTTATTTTGTTTTATGGCATATTGACTGTTTTGAGTTATTTATTGAAGAATCCAATCATTTTGGTATTTTTTTGTTCTTCAAGTTCTTAATATCTTCAAATATTTAATAGATTCAAACTTGTATACGAATTGTTTGTAGATTAATTTGTTTTGTATGCGGATATTTTGTAAATAATAGTCGATCATTGATAAAGTCTATTTAACGCATAAATGGAACATTGACAGTGGTATTAACCACTTCGCGTCAAATTGTACTTGGTGACTCACCCAACGCTCCAAAACTGAAGCCTAACTAATGAATGAAGTTTTGTGTTATGTCGAGAGAGAGAGAGAGAGAGAGAGAGAGAGAGAGAGAGAGAGAGAGAGAGAGAGGGAGAGAGAGAGAGAGAGAGAGAGAGAGTAGAAGATAAGGTTGGGAAATAGAGTAGGCAGAAAGGTGGAAAGCACTGGGAAAATGGATTTTGGGGTGCTGTGCGAACACCCCGCGCAAGGATGTCCGATGCTATTTAGCGTCGCGTCAGCGACAAATTCGTCGATAACCTGCTTTTCAGAGATTCTTCGTCGAATATTATTCCTTTTCATTTTAAAAACTTGGACTGAAGAAGCTTAGTATAACAAGGCTTTAACCGAAATATGTATACACATACGTAGCAAAAATATTTGTATAACTAGAAATTTATTAAATAACTAAGCTGATGTACTTATTATTGAAACCTTTCATATAAACGCAGTAAGTATTCACAGGATTGTTTACCCAATTCCTATGAACAAAACACCCCCGGAAATACTTATATATATATATATATATATATATATATATATATATATATATATATATATATATATATATATATATATATGTATAAGTGTATAAATGTTTGCTTGAAGTATTGCTGGTAAATAAGTAAGTCGGTACTTATGAAGGCTGATTGCTGTTTTATGCATTGCTATCAACCTTCACAAATACCCATATATATATATATATACTTATATATATATATACTTATATATATATATATACTTATATATATATATATATACTTATATATATATATACTTATATATATACATATATATATATACATATATATATATATATACTAATATATATACTTATATATATATGTATATATATATATATACATATATATATATATATTAGGTAAAAACATTATAAAATAACACGGAGTGTTTTTGCTTGATATAAGATGATTTGGTAAATCAAATCGAAAGTACTCGCGAAAAAAGAAAAAAAATGGAACAAGAAACCCACGTAATTTACATACAGCAATTTGACCGAAACACTAAATGGACCATTGGAAAATTGAAAAAATAAAAAAAAGTCTGATCAAGTAAAACCACTCCGTGTTATTCAATAATGTTTTCCTAAATGAATATATATATATATATATATATATATATATATATATATATATATATATATATATATATATATATATATATATATAGTATGCAAATATATGTATGACAAGTAAGCTACACAGAAACGTTCATGTTTCATTCCGAGAGAAAATCATCAGGTTAATTTAGCCTGATGATTTCCTCCAGGAATAAAACATGGACGTTACTATGTAGCTTACTTGTCATAAAAAATATTTTCATACTACTACTAAGCTCTACCTACGTATTGAGCACTGTTGAAGTAAATACTTTATATACATATACTTAATACATTATATTACTTTATAATATTATGTTTATATACAAGAAATAGTAAATAAATAAATAAATATATATATATATATATATATATATATACAAGAAATAGTAAATAAATATATGTATATATATATGATTATTTTAATAATATATAATAATATATGTTTCATCTTTACCAAGAATCATCAGTGTGGCTAGATATAAATGTTCTACTAGTCGCACGATTCCCACCTCAAACTCAAGTTATCTTTGACTCTCAAACGATTCCTTTATGACCTCGTTCATCATAACAGCTACACGAAATGCAGAGTAGTAAAGTCTATTATTCTTTAAGCGAATACACAGTAAGTCGCCGAGAGTGTTCGAAAATCCAAGAGAGGGAACTTGCAAGTTTTGCTTAACTGGAAGCTTTTTAATACTTCTCTTAACAGTGATTATCCGTGAAGGGAGCTTTAAATGAATTATCTTAATAATAAATATTCTAATATCTACATACATATATGTTTCATTTTATTAGAGAGTTTTTCTTTGTCTAACGATCGTAACTAGCAGAACGTGCAACTTATTACGGATAAAGATTATTTCATTATCATGGATATATTTTAACAATAATAAATAATTGATTAAACTTATCTCAAAACTTTACGGCAACTTCATGACTTCTTAAATATATTAATGTGGAAGTAAACTATTGCAATACACTTCATTCTTGTTATAAATCCTTATTTGGACATTATTACACACGCATATGCATATATATATATATATATATATATATGAATAAATAATTTTCATTTATCCCGACTTAATTCATATCAAAATACGTCAAGCTTATTTAATTCTAATTTCACATTTAAATATTTTCAACCAAATTATATATACCCAACAGAACACTGCCAAAATACACTCACTAAGATGCTTAATTTGAATTATGATTTTATAAAAATAAATGAATAGTCTACACAATTCTTTCCTGAAATAAATGTAATACTTTTCTTCATAGTAATATTAATATTATTAGTCGTAGTAATTTTAATTGCAACGATTTTATGAAAAACGTTTAATATTCAAAATGATTATTTTGAAATTCAAAAGATAACTTCTGGTTTTTGTTGTTGACGACGACGACGACGACGACGACGACGACGACGATGCTGCTGCTACTGATGATGATTATGATTATGAAGATAAGTATTGCATTTGCCATTAAAGAAATCAATAAATAACCTCCTCCTCTCCCATTTTCCGATTGCAAAAAAAAAAATAGAATCATATTTTTAAAAAATCGTCATAAAGTTTGGTTTTATATTTGTCTTTAATAGGCGAAAAACACAAAGTAACCATTTAAAATTATTTTATTTGACCAATTGACGTTCCGCATTTGGCGATTGCCAATATAATGACAAAGTGCGCAAAAAATAGTAAACAAATAACAGTTACCAAAAGCAATAAAAATTATTTTTTTATATACCTGCCTATTTTTTGTGTTTTAAAATATTTTAAAGCGTTTTTTAAATTTTAATTTAAAAGTTCGGTCAAATATATTACGTTATACTAAAAAACAAAGATGACTGACAATCGTTCGCCGACTGTCTACGAACTCTGATGATTTTTGTTGATATTTTTTCACTTCAATTAGGTAGAAAAGTAAATTTTAAGGCGTTTGGGACAGTTATTTGTTTACTATTTGTTTGTTACCAAAGTCGAAAAAACAAACTTCGAGAATATCCGCATACGTCATCTTAAAAATGGAACTGTAATGCGATTTGATTTGGACGAATTATCAAAATGCAATAAAAACGCGTAACAAATATAAAATGCAAAACATAGGCAGGTAGGTAGGAAAGTAACTTTATTGCCTTTGTTTTGCTTTTTCACCCCTTTTTTCCTGTTGGTTATTTTTGACAATCGCCCCGATATTTCGTTAACTCTCTTCATTATGGGGAATTCATTTTTATACTTATACAAATCACCATTGGAATATATCAAATAACACAATGAGTATAACCTTTTTGTTGTTTTTCTTACAAATTATCAAAATGTAGATAACACTACAGCTATATTAATTGATGCCCAGATGGCCGGTAGTTTTTGCTAGTATATATATATATATATATATATATATATATATATATATATATATATATATATATATATATATATATAATTAAAATGACTTATGTTAACACTTGTTAAGTGTTAGAGGTAACAAGACTTTCGGTCCACCCTATACGCAAACACATATACTTTCTGTTTTTTATGTACACTTACTATTCTAATAATATTATTTTGTATCTAATTTAATTGCTAAATTATTTATTTTACTAACATTAAAATAACGTGACGTTATCGACGAAGTTTGCGGACGTTTTAGAATAGTAGCCGTTTAAAAGCGAATCGGTGTGGGTTTGATAAGGTCTTAAAACGTTAGCTAGAAAAGCTAAAATTATCTCTATGTTTCTGTCAATGCCCCCTCTCTCTTTTTCCTTACCGCGCCCGGCGATAATTAAATGATAAATAAACGAAAAATATGTTATTAATATGTGTTAATTAATTGAAATTACCAACGACTGGCTCTGTTTCATCGAGCAAGACAATCATTAGCCGGTCCAGCCAAGAAGTCTCATTCATTCATCCTTATCAGCGTAAAAAAAAGAAGAAAGAACCCCCACCTCCAGCGAGGACGTTATACAAGCAAAAAAATCGTTGATTAATACAAATTGTAGTCAGAAAACAACCCACACCAGGGAATGATCAATGATAATACTCGGGAAAATTATGGAATAAAAAAAAACAAAACTTTAGCTCCTACCTGTAAATAGTATATAAGTGTAATCGAAATGTCTATAGGATTATAACAGAATTTAGTTTATCTATATCTCTTTCATTTATTTTAGGTTATAATATTAAAGTTAGAAGCTGGAAATTGAATTTAGGGCGCTAAAATCGTACACATAGCCAGCAACTGAAGTGGATGTGATCTTACTGCGTCTCCTTCGAGAAATTGTTCAAACAAAGTCACTTAATATGTACATACATAGGTATGAAGTGTCTTTGTTTTTACACATACAACATTGTTACATCACATGGTTACAATATGGCGTAATGTATTCGTCTAAAGGAATTTCAGACGCCGACGAAAAGGCTGGAGAAATCAGTACCGTTAGCACTTGTCTTTGTATGGAAGACTAAAAGTGCTATGAACAAAAAAATGTAGGCCATTCGATAACAAAACGAATTAAGGGTAAGACATGGACATTCAAGACTTAGTATGGAATATTGTAATCGACTGTAAGTATTGTATTGATGGTATACTGTGTCGGATCGTGGCTATCGTAAGAAGAACCCCTCTCAACTGATCTGAAATTTGCTGGTGATGTCATTGATAGTGGTAGTAAGACTCACTATCAATGCTGGCCGGAAGTCCTCGGAACACTGAACGCACATGCGTCCATCTGCAATCAGAGCAAGTAATCAAGACAATCAAGACAAGCAGACTCACGTCTAAAGAATTATTCATTTATTTGGAAATTGCTGTAAACTTGTTCCTGCTATTGTGACTTTATTCCCCTGCCAAGAACACGGCTACCCTCCTAAGAATTATTCATTCAGTTGGAAATTAATTTTAACTTGTTCCTAAAAATGATCACATTTTCAGAGTCCTGTAAATTGCGATTTCGTCTTTTCCGGTACGAACAAAAATAAATAAATTAGAATTTTATTTCGGGATAAAAAAATACAATTTTAGACTAATTAATAAGTTTCATCCAAAATGTGTGCGAAAATCTAACGAAAAAAGCGAGATATTCAAATAATATGTTGTAAATAAACTATTCGTTTGCTCCCCCCCCCCCTAAAAAAAAGAAAGAAACATGACTTTTTAATGTATTACAGATTCTTACTATATTGTAAATAAACTGTTCGTTTTGCAAAAACACACACACATTTTAATTTATTTCTATAAATATTCTATTAATGAATTACTTTGAATTATTGATTTTGTGCTACTTTAATGAATTCGTAATCTTTAATGATTAATTTACTTTTCATGTTTGATGTTAAATCAAACATGAAAAGTAAATCAAACATGAAACGTGAAACAATCAAGAAAGATTTTTTTCGGAAATGAGGCAACTCTTATCAAATTATTCAGCTAAAACTAATGATAATGAAGAACAAAACTGCCTAAAAATAGGGATTTCCATGCAGTATAACTGATACTAGGCTTTTCATTTGATGTAGACTGGAAAAATGAACTTATTTAAAGAATGAATATCAAATTAGACAAATTATATTTCAAAGAAATGGAATTTTAAGTGAAGGAAGGGGTCAAAATGCACATAGTCTGAGTGTTCGAGAGATCTACTTTAGAGCATGACGTCATATTCCAGCGCTAAGACCTCCTTTATTACGATGGCCGTGGTCAGATACGATTCCATAGTTTGCGAAATATTGTTGTAAAACTAGGAGGAAGCGGGGCTTATCAAGTTTTGTGCCGTATTAAATTTTACACCTGGTCAAGATAGCTGGTATAGGAAGACTTCCAGCGAGAGAGTAACCTAGCCCCTGTGTCTCCCTGTAAATGGGACTAATGCTAGAGAAACTACCGAACGGGATAAAATATTATTATTTAAAAAGCGATTAGAAATTAAAAGCTTTCTTTTTCAGAATACGAATCAATATTCGTATTCTGCAAAAGAAAGCTTTTTCGTGATTCACTTTTCGTCTGAAAGCTATACCTATCAACGGTGCAAGGGAAAAGTTTACTTTACTCTGCTCTCTATATACGACAATGACAATAATATTTATTAAATATAGGAAAGAATCCACGAATTTTGGGTGGCGATCAACTACTTTAAAATTAAACGTCTATGTTGAAGCTACGTTCTCCTATCTTAAAACGACGAGTGTAAACGGAACAACTTTGTCTAAAATAATCAATACGTGTGTGGTCTCATGAAATATAAATGGAACTTGCTATTAAATTTATATATTCCCCATGAACAACAATCCAATAGAATTATTACAAGTAATTCGTAATTTTATTCTTAGTATCGCGCGTAGTGAGTATTGAGAAACATACAAATATAGAGATGAACTAATACAGATTTTAATGGAATAGTTCAATAGATCTTGTGTTAATTATGGGCTTTAAAAACTAATTCTTTGAGAGGACAAAGATGGTAACTGTCGAAGAAAAGGTTAATTGCGTTCTGCTGGCTGAAGGATTTTAAATCGTTGACAGCTGTGAAAAGAAAGTTCATTGTCCCAATTTAAGCATATATATATATATATATATATATATATATATATATATACACACACACAATTACATAAACAATATTATAGTCTTACGATCTAATGCTCTATTTGGTATTAGCACTCTTGAAAAAATTGGTTTATGTTTATTTTATTAACATATTTGAACTTAATCAATCCATCTCTCTCTCTCTGTTATATATATATATATATATATATATATATATATATATATATATATATATAAACATTTAAAATGGTCTACCCAAAGGTAGATAATTTTAAATGTTTATATAAAGTATTGATTTACTCCTCTCCAGGAGTTAGGCACAAGGCCAGTTTTTATCTTACTCCCACAAGTAAGATGTGACTCAAGGTCGGGAAAGGGAAAGGGAAAGTGGGGTTTAAAAATTGCCTGGGCAGCCCCGTCGGCTATCACCGGTAGGGGCGCTTCAGGCAGTAAGCAATAAACTTACTCCTCCCCAAAGAGGGGATGCGAAGCCTGGGAGGATGGACCTCCTAGAACTGCACAGGACAGACCCATAGACCGGCGTAAATCAAGCCCCGAAGGCCAAGACAATACCAGTCTATGGGGTGTAGTATACATTGGAACAGATACTACACTTTGATCTTAGTCAAAATGCTACTAACTTCTACTAATGTTCGAGCAGTTAATCGGAATCAGGATTTGGAATACTCGAAACTTTTGGAGGCATCGGAATCGGTATCAGAATCGGTATCAGAATCGGAAAAAATTAAACATTATTTCCGATTCCAAAAACGATACTTTTAATTTTGCTTCTCAACAAACACAATGCATTTATTTATTAGAAGATTGTTTATTTACTACATAAGTGCCACAGGGTCGCAGGTTAGGAATCCCATTCCCAGATTTAGCATTGAGTCCTCGAGTCTAATTTAATTTTTTATTAGTAAATTATGGTAAACAAAATATTCTAGAGTTCACTTACACCTATTCCCTTATCAAACTTTTTGAAATGTTCAAATTTCTTTCCGTACCTATTTGTTAAACGTCTATATGACGCCTCTCAGAGACTTCACAGTTGAGCATTAAAACGTTCGGGACAAGTTTAGTTTATTTTGCTAGCGTCGCCGTAACCCTGGCCGTTGTTCAGTCACTGCGTATATATTCTCTGAAATAATTAATGTTTTTTTTTGTATTTTTTTCAGTTTGAAATTCTTTAAACCTAATATTTATTTTCAAATCAATTAAATAAATTTATGGAGAATTTGAAAAGATACGACTGCTAAAACACCTCTAAAATAGTTATTTTCGCTGAATTTAGGTAAAACTGACACCAGTAATAATAGCACAAGTGGATAAATAGAAAAAATGGCTCAAGAGAAAATAGATTAAAATATCACAATGAGTTTATCAAAATCTTGGATACAATAATAAAAGGGAAAACATTTAAGAGTTTGTCAAATAAAAATAGAAATAATATCTACATTTTAAAATACCCCCCCCCCCAAATTAGATCGTACTTTTTTTTAGGCGATTACATGTGAACACACTGAAAAAACAAACAATTATTTTAAAATTTAGAGTTGGAGGTTAATTTAATGGAAAATGAGTCCCATTTCCGCATCATTCTAGCTTTTTAGGGCATTAACTATTATTTTACCACTAATTCTTAGTCAGACAAAGTCATAAAACCACACGTAATCGCTTTATATTTCATATACCACCTGGACTTAGGGGTAATAGTAGGAATGAGGTGTGTTTTTATGATTTTTACAATGACATATTTTATACTAAAGTTTGATCAGGAAAATTAACATGACCAAGATTTAAAACAAACAAAATTGGTTATATGTCCTTAAAACGCTGTCTGGTCCGAAATGGATGACATTTTATGTTGAATTTATATGCGAAACTGATTTTTTGTTGTTTTATTTATTTTTATCACTAAGTTTTTCAAGCTGTTTACATGGGATCGCCTAAAAAAATGAAAAATCTCATGCTAATTCACCCAATTAGCATGGGGTGCAGAGCTCTAATAATACCTTATTTTCTTTCAAAACAAAAAGTTATAATTGCACATTGGCGAAAAACAAAATAAAACAAGAACCGATAATTTCATAAGAATGCAGTATTTACAAAGTAGCGGAAAAATGTTTAAAAACGAAATAAAAACATTTTTGTCAAGAAAGAAAAATTACTGATAAACGCTTTTTTTAATTAATTTTTTTTTTAATTGTTGAGTTTTGTCTGTGTTTGAATTATTGGTGGGCTTTTATCCAGTAGACTTTTGTCCCGTCACCGCTACCCCCCCTAAAAATGAGATTCTACTTTTTTGTGAATACCTTGACCCCTCCCCCCAATTTTTGAAGAATTTAGAGTGGGGGATCAGTTTCACAGATAAATTTAACGTAAAATGAGCTCCCATTTCCGAGACATTCTAGCGTTTTGGAGCAGTTAACCAAAAATGTTTATTTTGCTCTGGAAATAAATTCTACACGTTTATTGAGGGGGTGGGGTATAGTTTTTCAAGCGATTACGCATGGTTTAACCACCTTGCCAGTCATCTTAGGGTTAGTGGCCAAACAATTAAGTGAACATCCCTAAAAAGTTAGAATGACCAGGAAATGATGATCATTCTACGTTAAATTTATATACGAAAGTGATCTCCCACTCTAAATTCTAAGGTATTTTTTTCTTACCGCCAAATTTTTCATGTTGCTCACACGTAATCACCTAAGAAAGGTAAACTCTAATTTTTGGTGGTTGATTAAGCTGAAGGTGTTAATCTACAAATTTGCCACCGCTGTCTATACTTGTTTTTCTTTTTACAGTAAAACAAATCAATTAACTACATATCTTGAATATTGATAGTATCAATAATCGACTAAATCTTTATAATTAAGATAAACATATCGACATTCTTTGATAACGGGAAGGCACGTAATAGTTAACAAAACCCACCTTTCTCATGTAAAGAATGGTTTCTAAATAATAACATTATTAACATTATTATTTAGAAACTCATTTTTAACATGTTAACTATTCTGTTCGTACGCTGTCTTCTTATTTGTAGACTATTTTCAAATGTTTATGAAAAACTTCAGATAGCATTTTGTCAACAAACGATAAACTAATGCAAATCGGCTTTGTTTTAAAAGAGAAATAAATCTTTAGTTGTCTCACAATTTTCAATAAATTACAAGGAAAACATTTAAGAAATAGATTTAGAAGATCTACTCGTAACGTATTGTTACGTTTGCGAAAATATATGCGGACATTACACGGGGGTTGACAGCAATTCGAAAATTAAAAAAAGCAACAAATCTCTAATTAAATATTTAAGCATAGTTAGAAATTTAAAAAGAATCGAAATCGTTAATTGTATCGGAATCAAGAATTTAGAACAGAATCGGTAATTGTATCGAAATTGGAAAATCTTTTGGAATCGTCCCATTACTAGTATTGAGCACCGAAAAAAATATATGCATACTATATTATTTTATAACCTATGTTTATATATATATATATATATATATATATATATATATATATATATATATAAGATATTAATTCGAATTTTAAATCAATCCAATCTTTGTATTAATGAAGTAATCACATAAATCGTGTGTGTTCGTAGAGAAGTGTTGTATGTTATTCTAAAACCAGCGAGTACTCCTGTAATTGCTGGCTCTGCAGACTCTCAGCGCGCCAAGATGACCTTTACCCACTAATGAGCGTTTGTAGTTCCGATGTCTTTTTAATCTGGCACGCACATGTCGCTCTAACCCAGAACCCAAATTATTTTAAGAACGAAAAATGCTGTCCCAAACTTTGTTTTGTATTGTTTGCCACCGGTTAAGTGTTTAATGTTGAATAATATGATTGATACTAAAAAGATTTGATATCAAAACTAATGCTTATATTTTATGTAGATTTTGTTTGTCTGTTTGTTCGCAACTACATAATCATTAGCAAAAACAAAAAAAATAAACAAACAAGCAAAAAAACACTGCAGTAAAAAAACAAATACAGTAATTTTGATCCTTTAAAATATATGGGGATCTCCCCGAAAAAAATACCCCCCGCTCCATAAAAGTAACAAAAAAATTGGGTTGTAAAAAAGTAATAACCTAACATTAAGCGCTACACATAACTGGCGGGGGGCTTTTTTTGGCAAATAATTTTTTTTTTATTAGTGACGGAACTTTTCTACCAAAGAGCTACAATTGTTATTATTTTAAGAAAGTGTTATAGTTTACTTGAAATATATCATATTTTACTGAAAGCCTCGACAATGCACATTTATAAAAATAAAAATAACTCAAATGTGAATAATAATATATTTCTAATATTTCGAGAAAAATCCCCGTCTCAAGGAAAATCAATAATTGTGTCCGATTTTACTTCGAAGTTATATATATATCGTAATTACTATTTAAAAATAAAAAATGGGCTAATTTTTATAAGTATTTTCTGGCAAGCCGGTGCGCATTTTTTTTTTAATTTCACGATAAATCAAACCGCAAATTCTTTTATGTTTAGACGAAAAAGTGATAGCAAATTGCAAAAGTATACGGTTGAAAGTAATTACGTACATTTAATATGCTAATCATCCTCTATAACAGTGGTTCTAAACCTTTTCGGGAAATGGAGGCTCACACGTCCATAGAACTATTTTTATGATTAGCAAAATACAAATCTTTTGTAGAAGAGCCCCCCCCCAATACTCCTGCAACTCCCAAAACAGACAAAATACAGGTTTTATAGTAAACAATAACAAACAAAACTTACTATTACTTACTCAAGACGATGAAATCCGTTCACGTGATTGAGTATTTTCAAAAATGATCGTTTCTCTTATAGTCCAGCTTCCACATGAATTGGAGACAATGGAGAGCATGGAACTGACCAACAAGAGGAGATGAGGGCGCTAGGCAAACAGGATAGCTATAAATATTTGGGAGTTTTAAGTAGGCGTTCACCATTCCACGATGCGCTTCAAAGTGGCGCTTATTCTGAGTTTTGTAGGGGCGATAAATGGAGATCTGAACAACAGAGATTCTTAACTTTTGGGGGTCACAGACCCCTAGATCTATTTATATCATCAAAAAATATTTTGAAAATTCTAATTTGTATTTATTTATTGTTTCTATAATATAGATTTCGTATTCTTATTTTTGTAACACAAACACACAAAGACTTAGAAGAATATCTGTCTCAGGACGGGTAGAAGCAACATGCATAGCATTAGTTTTTAATTTAATTTTGTCTCCCCTTTTTAGGGATAGAGTCTGGTTTCAGGGGCAGACCATTAAGTGGTAAACTTTACAAAGAATAATTTAATAATAATAATAATAATAATAATAATTATTATTATTCATATACTCAGGAAATGCAATGCCGGATACAAGTTTACAGGCACAGAACAAAGAATAAACGACCTCATGTATATGGACGACTGAAGTTATCTGCAAAAAAAAAGGTACAAGAACAACTGATAATTACGACTAGAATATTCAGGCAGGACATTCAAATGGAATTTGGAATGAAAAGTGTTCACTGCTAGAGATCAAAAGGGGGAGACTGGAGACAATAGAGGGCATGGAACTGCCCAACCAAGAGGAGATGAGGGCGCTAGGCATCATCAAATCTACAGAAATTAAAGAAAAGATTGGAAAAGAATACCTGAAAAGAACTAAGAAACTCTTAGAAACGAAATTATATAGCAGAAATCTAGCAAAAGGAATAAAAACCTGGGCAGTATCACTAACAAGATATCCTAGACCACTCATAGGCTGGACTAAAGAAGAACTCAGACACCTTGACCAGAAGACTAGAAAATTAATGACCATGCACAACGCACTACCCCAAAAAGACGATACGGACAGACTCTACAAGAAACTAAGGGGGAAGAGGACTAGTAAGTATAGAAGACTGTGTTGAAGACACAAAAAAGAGCTGAAGAAATACATAACCCAAAACACAGAAAAGCTAATTATCGCAGCAAGAGACACCGTCCCAATGAAAAACGCAGAAAGCACTAACACCAGAAACAAAAAGACAAGAAAAAGGGATGGGAAGAAAATCAACTACATGGAATGACAAGAAAGGGGACCCACCAACATTCCTGTGCATGGCCAAGAAAAGGACACTTGAACAGAGAAACGGAATCTCTACTGACAGCTGCACAGAACAATGCGATTAGGACTAACGACATTAAAGCTAAAATAGATAAAACCCAAGAAAAACAGTAAATGCAGATTGTGTGGACAAAGAGACGAAACAGTTAATCACATAATAAGTGAATGCAGAAAACTAGCCCCAAAAGAATACCAGAACAGACACGACTGCGTGGGGAAAGCAGTACACTGGGAACTATGTAAGCTACTGCACCTCGAGCACGCGGACACATGGTGCAAACATAAACCAGATACAGTACTGGAAAACAAAAATCACAATATCCTCTGGGACATGGAGGTGCAAACAGATAAACTCATACAAGCAAAGAGACCGGATGTCATAATAGTCGACAAGAAGGAAAAATCCTGTCAAATCGTAGACTTTGCCGTTCCAGTAGACCACAGAGTGAAAATCAAGGAGACGGGAAAACGAAGCAAATACACAGAACTTGACAGAGAATTGAAAGGGGGCATGAAGATAGTCAATATAATACCAATAACCGTGGGAGCACTAGTACCCCCCCCCCCCCCCAAAAAAAAAAAATGGAAAAGAACTGGAGAAAATTGGAATCAAAGGGAAGACTGAGACCATACAATGACAGCAATTATGAAAACAGCTGAAATCTTAAGAAGAATCCGTGAATGTGAAAAACAACCCACATACGTTACGAGTGCTAACCAGTCAAATAAGCGTTGCAATAGGAAGAAAATAAAAACACAAAATAAAAACTACCACATAAAAAAAGGAACAGATAATGCAAGAAATTTCATAAAGTAGTCCCCCCCACCTCCCCTACAAAAAAAGTGATGGAACCAGCCTCGGCTGATACCAGCCAAAATAGACCAGCCAAAATAGTCGTGAAAGGTCAAGGAGGATAGAAAGACCGAGGAGGGAGAGCACTAACCAGACCTCCACTGGAAGAGTGCGGGGAGGACTGGAACCTTGGGGAGGCTTATTGCCATCCAAATCCCAGAGAATACTAAAGGTGTTTGCCACGAGAAATCGATGGTAAGCGTCTGTTGTGATAACTCAAAGTCATTTGTAATAGTTATTGAAAGAGGTGGAGAGTACTGGAAATCTGGGGAGACTTGTTGTCACTCAGACTCTAAGGAACATCACCGGTGATTATCAGTGAGCATGATGATGACCTGTGTGAAGACTTCTAGTGAGTACAATATATATATATATATATATATATATATATATATATATATATATATATATATATATATATACTAATTATTATTATTATTATTATTATTATTATTATTATTATTATTATTATTATAATAATGATAATGATGATGACGACGACGACAACAACAACAACAACAGCAGCAGCAACAGCAACAATAACAATAACAATAACAATAACAATAACAATAACAATAACAATAATAATAATAATAATAATAATAATAATAATAATAATAATAATAATAATAATAATAATAATAATAATAATAATAATAATAATAATGTGCCCACGTTATTCACCGTGTTTCCTGGAATACGTATCTCATAATTCATAATGATTGGTTCATTAATTTAGGAGTGAATCCTATACATAGAAATATATAAACATATACACATACCTAACTTTATATATAGAGAGAATATGGGGTTGAATTGACATTTGTGGGTGTATCTAAATAGAATGACCGACATTATTTAACACCTTGTTCTTATTTAACACCTTGTACCTTTAAAATCATATTTCAAGATTTAGTTACAAGCATACAAACGAAATTACCACTATAGTAAGGACTGTCAGCGATATATCTTTGCACAGGAAACCTTTTAAATTGTGCATATCATACGCTTTCGGCGTGCCTTTCGTAAAAAGAGATATTTCTATTGAGTCTTGTTTTTCTGCCGACGTCACAGTGGTTAGTATTAACAGTTAAACGACTTCACTGTTTACACGCTACAAATGTAACACATAAATTTACTCTAGCGAAACACAGCAAAGTAAGTGAAGATATTTGTATGTTAAGCTTTGAGGGGTAGAGCGTAACATCATGGTAGACTATGAGTCACGAAGACATAGAAGAAAGGACAAGAATAGAATGAGCTAACAATAACACGTGCGTATTGCACAACTTTTATTCTCGGACTGAAGATACAATTTTGAAAGAACAAATTTGGCGCCTAATTTTCATGTCACGTGATACCTCTGCAGCGCAGTAATTATCACGTAGTGCGATGATCAGGTCGATGGCCTTATCACCACTTCAGTTGACAATTAAACATTGTATTCTTTAAAAGTGTATTTCATTAAATCTTAATTAAAGTAAATTCATGACCTTAGTTAATTCGGTTAAAATCTCACACGTTACTTTAATTTAAGGTTAAAAATTAACCCGTTTTCAACCACTTTTTTAAATTAGATTTTTTTTACAATTCTTTTTAACTTCAATTTTATTTTTTTTTATTTTTTAAAACTGTAAAACAAGTAATTTTTACATGAGATTTTTTTTCATTGACTATCTTTGATATATTTTTGAGTTATCTTTATTTTGCGATATAAGGGTTGGCATCGACTACAACAATTGTTTTAACTTAATTTGTTTCTTTTGAATTAATTAAATTCCGTTAAACTTGTTTTTTTGTGCAAAAACAATGTTCCAAGTTTATTATTTCTGTCAGGAAGTGTTTTTTGTGTATAATAATATTTAAAAAATTAATGTTTGGTGTAAGAAAAAAAAGCATATAAAATTCAAATGTTCCTATTTACTTGCATCCCCACGAGATCACTGTTAGGCACAAGGTCGGTTTTTAATCTAGCTCAACAAAAAGAGGCACCCTGGATTGGAACAAAAATATAAATTGCCTCAATCTAGAAAGATTTCTGGGTATTTTTTACTGCACTTCATCTTTTCTGTCCTCGGTCAGTGGAGGAAAAATCCAGGTATAACTGAAGATGTACTAAAAACAAATATGCAACAAATAAATGTTACCAAAGGCAAGATAAGTTAATCTTTTACCTACATTGATATATTTTTTGGTGAAAAAAGGAAAATAATAATATTGCTAAGAACAAATTAACAAAGTTTGATAAAAAAAAAAATATTTCTGCACTAGTAAAATTGTTGTTTTGTATTTAAATTATTTGTTTGAATTTAATCAATTTGATTTTTTTGTAATTTATCGTTTGTTTTCATTTTTAAAACTAACTTATTTTTAAAAATTTAAACTTATTTATTGTTTGTTTATATTTTAAAAATTATTCATCGGTTGTTTTTAATTTGTTTATTTAATTATTGTTGTTTGGTTCCCTTTCATAGTTCAGTTTTTGCAGTATTTGATTGCATTAAAAACATACATAAATTTTACATACAATATTTTTATATAATTTTATCAGTTGCGTTACAGGTCCTTGCGGACAAATTCAAATAATGACTCCTCATCTAAAAAAAATCCTAAATAAATTATACAGACTCTCAACATCTAAGCAAGTCTGATCATTTACTACAGAAACTAAAGACTTTTATGAGCCGGTAATCTTAGTCATGCTAGCTCTGTTTTCAAACAATTTTCATCATTGAAGTATATTTTTTAGATTGCGTTGAAGGATTTAGCACTATTTAAAAGTTAAAAGGGCGCCTCAGTAATATGGACCCATCCAGAGACAGATATTTTAACTAGTTTTATATGAAGTAATTCTTACTGTTTTTGATTTATTGAAAACAAAAGCATTGCTTACATTCTGGAAACTTTTGTTGTTTCTTCCAATTTTTTTTATAACATGCGTGTTACTTCTTTTTGTATATCGACTATTGACTGAATATTTGTTTATGACTTAATATATGAGAACAAAATCAATTAGCTCTATCAGATTGCAAACTTAAAATTAGCCCCCCCCCCTTTGCAATATAAAGAAATTATATTATCTTCAGAGGAAAAATATATAATCATAAACTTCCCCCAAAAAATTAATTTATTAAACACAAAACACAAATGCAGACACATAAATAAATATTTGCTTTGCTATTTAAGCCCAAATTAAGTGATCTAAAATTAGAATAATAACAATCCTGCCAGTTATTAACAATCAATATTATATAGAACAAGAACAACACACCAAAAACAAATGTCGGTTAGTGAACGAATAATTAATAATTCATGCATAAAACGAAAGTAAATAAATAAGAAGTGGAGAAAAAATAATGTTCTAGTAGTTATGGAACAAAGAAAACAGTAAGACAAATAAGCGGTAATAAATATAAAAATGAAAAAATAAATGCGTAGATAACCCATCTCTTCCGGAACAACCGTGTTTGATACCGAAACACAAATGATTCTACGTTTCTGATGATCGAATTAAATCGTAAAAGGGCAGTAATATCTTGAAGCTAAATGTATTTATTACACACACACACACACACACACACACACACCCCCCCCCACACACACACACACACACACACACATATATATATATATATATATATATATATTGTCCTACAAAATAAATATCTCTGTTCTTTACAATTAGAAACTGAAATTCCAATCGATTACATAATATAGCTGTGTGAATATTTTCTTTGGTTTTTACTCTCAACTTCGATTTCATTTACGTTAATACTTAGTTAAGAGTTAAATCATAAAAACTTGTTATCTATAAACTTAATTATTTAAGATTAATTTCCTATATGTATATATCTAATCAATTCATTTGATCACATATTTACTTTTTGTTTTGTGAGGTTTATGGTAAAATCTATAAATTTTAATAGTTATTCCCCAGACAGAAGATATTGTTGGAAATAAAAGAAATGATAATTACATGTGTAATTATTAAAGTGACGTAGTCGAGATGAAAACGCGTACACACATATATACACGCCCAATATGAACGGGAATTTAAAAAATTCACGTTGACAATCACATCTACACTATTTAACGAGGCATTTCACTAAAATTACTTTATATCGTTTTAGTGACGATAGGGTAACGCAACCACAGATCATATAACTATTTGCTTCATTAAAAAGCAAATGAAACCATTCATTCTTGTTACTACAAAATAAAACTACTTTGTTACCGCTCGAAAATTGAGAGTGACTTTTAAGACTTAAACTGTTGATTAGAAAGCAATTTCTTATTTGACATAAATAGTCACTTTTAAAAGGCAAATGGAAAGCGGAATGTTTGCTTAAAATTAAATAAAGAAAATTATTTTAAATCGTTTTATGATGATAAAGTAACGCAACGACAGAACATATAGCGATTTGTTTTATTAATGCCGGATTTCTCAAATCTTTCTCTTCTGCACGTCAGTTCAATGAAAATCAATTTTAGTTTTTTGTTTTTACTTTAAATCACAATAAAATAATTAAATATTCAGGTTTATAATGATCGATATCAGCTAGAAAGTAACTGTGACGTTTATATATATATATATATATATATATATATATATATATATATATATATATATATATATATATATATATATATATATATATATATCCAAGCAAGTGTTGTTGAACATCACGGTACTTTTGCGTTTGTAAATCTTCTTCGTGAAGTTCTCAAACCGTCGAGCAATCCTTCTGGGTTCAGGTGGCATTCTGTAGAATATTTCGCTGATTGTTCTTAATTCGGCCATTTTTTTTTCAAGCGCTTTCGACCTTCTTAGCCGTCTTCAGGAGTAGCTTTTTTAAAATAAGAAGACTTGAGTTAATGTTTAATAGATATCGTTAAGGGCGAATGAAAGAAAAGAGAGGGTGTGCGGTTAAGTTGATTATTATTCTATTATATTTTATTCTATCTGTGTGTTTGTGTATTTGGTTTTATTATTTATTTATTTATTTTATTAATTCTTATTATTACTATTATTTATTTATTATTATTTATATTTATTTATTAAAGTAATAAAAATAAATAAATAATAGTAATAATAGTAATAATAATTACTATTATTACTATTATTTATTTATTTTTATTACTTTATTTTCATTTAATTATGTAATACTTTTAACGCTTACTTGAATAATGACTTGCTGCCTAAGTATATATATATATATATATATATATATATATATATATATATATATATATATATATATATATATATATAAAACAATTGTCTAGTGTAGGATTCGAATTCTGAAAGATGGCATGCAATTGAACTGAAGGCGAATTATTCAGGTTTATGATGATCGATATCGACTATGAAATACATTGTCAAATTAATACTTATCAATCATTTCATTGGTTTTTATTTTTTTATGAGGGGAAGATTAATTATTTGAAAATCCATGAATTAAAGGTCAGTTAATATATTCCTTATATATAGTGATTGTATTGCTGTTTCCTAGATGTTAATCCAATAAAACCCCAATGTTTATACAACAATGCTCAATAACAATTAGAGCTATATATATAGTATAAATTATTTAATTTATACAAACATTATTGGCTACATATGTGCATACATGTTTTAGCTGCCATTTCTTTCGACATTCAGCTTCTTCAGATCATTAAACTTTCGAATAGAAAGTCATTTCTGGCTTGAAAACTTTTCGTAAAAAAATAATTAGTAAAAAAAATAAATAAATAATTAACAAAAAATAAATAAACCGAAGACAAAAATGAAAATAAAATAACTACAACAAAAAACTCCCGGACAACACCGAGTAGGTACAGCTAGTAAATTATAAACAAATAAAAAAATATTTTTAAAGTTTAGGATTTTTAAAATTTCGTTTTCAAATAATGTAAAATCGTTATTGCATTTTTGATTTTCATAAATATTCGATTAATCTTTATATTGATGTCTTTATGTGACAACTTCTCGTGTGTCTGTGTGTGTTTATCACCTTTCTGTGTCTTGCACATCATTATTTTTTGTTTATTATTAACTGAATATTTATTGAAGTAAAAATACATCGGTGTAAAATACTAAAGCAAACTTTAAAAAAATACTATTAAAAATAATTACGAAATTAAATTCACTACAATGACTGTTGTTTCTTTGTAAAGAAGTCAGCCATTTAAAAACTGATTCGCAGTTTCATAACAATTTTTTTTTCAAATGATAGTCAACCAGATCTGATTATTAAATTTAATTGAACAAAATTGTTATAAAATTACAACTAATTTTGTTAGCTAATGTCATTTTAATCTCTATTTATTTCAATCTTTTAATACATAAGGATTTGCTAAGAATTTTAAAAGACACAATGGACTTTCTATTCAATAGTTGATTTGTTTTGTTTAAATAATAATAAAAAATTAAATGGCTGACTTGTTAACGATATCGAGGCACGTCCAAATTCTATAAAACATTTGAAGCCTTTTAAACAGACAGAAAGGCAGTAATTTCTAGCTTGAATTAATATTTAAAGGCAAAAATCAAATATATGATATTTGATGCTCTGGTAGCAGAACGGTACAACGTTGAAAGGTTAAATTGGAACGCCAAAACCTACACCATCGAAAAAATGGTCTCAAATCCACGGTCTACCTTTTCTTTTTTCATGTACACTCAGTATTAATTATAATTAATTTTTAAGAAGACAATTTTTTCTTTTTAATTTTTATTTATTTAAAATCAACGAGAGTGGAAAAGAAAAGACTTACGGTGATTATATTGTTGCAGTGAAATGATTTTAATTGTTACAATGCATAGATTGAAAAAAAAAAGATAAACTTAGTCTAGTCGAATTCAAATGTCATTTTAATAATTGTAATAATTTTAATAATTTTAATAATCTCAAGTCCACGGTCGACCTTTTCTTTCATTGTAATAATATAATCACTTTTAACTTAAGGAGTTAAACAAAACTACAAAAACATTGTTTTCTATTCTCGTTGATTTTAATTAATGAAAATAAAAAAGATAAATTGTCCTAAAAATTAATGTACATGAACAATGAACATGAAGAAAGACCATTCAATTTGGTACCGTGCTGCTATACAAGCACCTGACTTTTATTTGAATTTGCT
>OY744524.1:51435790-51455790 GCA_963556195.1 Sepiola atlantica
TGATTGCTCTGCTAATAGTTCTGCGACTCACATTGCGCTTTTTTGCCAGTTTCGACATCGACTGACTTGGGTCTGTCTTTATCGACCTTTTTAGTCCTACCAGGAAAGTTTTTGTGCGCTTTCGATCACTACGAGTACTGTGCCGACCTTACACTCGGCATCGAAATTAACCACAACACGATAGACAGTCGTTTTTGCATAGCCAGTGCTCTTGACAATGTCCGAAGGAGAACTCCCGGCGCATCTCATTTCGCATATAGTTATTCTTCGTGCTAATTACGCAATATTTAAACAAATTTGAGTAAATATAATTATGCTATCTTGCAATAAAGTGTTTAAGGATCCTTTGTAAAAAAACCGTAATCATATGATCAAAAATAAAAAATGATATTAGCATTTTAAATTAGTTCCAATTTATCTGCCCGACCCTATATATATATATATATATATATATATATATATATATATATATATATATATATATATATATATATATATATATATGTATAATATATTATATTATACATATATAAATATATTATACATATATATATATATATATATATTATACATATATATATATAATATACATATATATATTATACATATATATATATATTATACATATATATACATGATACATACATATATATATATATTATACACATATATATATTATACACATATATATTATACATATTATACACATATATATTAAACATATATATATGTATACACATATATATATATATGTTATACATATATATATATATATATATATATATATATATATATATATATATATATATATATATGCTCATCCACCACCGACAAAACAACACACACCAAAGCCTTCCACCAGACCCTATTAAGCAACGGTTTACCTCTCACTACCATATCCAGCCTCAATAACACCAAAAGACGTAGACACCACACTATCACCAAACTTGCTTCCTTAAGCTCCCCTTCTTTTAGCGACCGTATCACTTCCGCTATCCGCAATGCCATACGCAGTGAGAACCTTAACATACAGCTCTCCCACACAGGCACTTCTCTCCGACAACATTTGTCCAAAAAGAGCCACTACACCCCCGGACCCCTGCTCTCTAGCTAATTGCCCCATCCCCAACTCTGGCATTTGCTTCCGCACCTATACGGTGTACAACCTACAATGCGCTAAGTGTCAGAAGTTCTACATCAGTAGCACCGTTAGGCCCCTACACCAACGCATTAAAGAAAATCTGAACACCCACATTTCTTCCTTCCACAAACACTTAATATTATGTGGCAACACACATCGCTCTATTAGTGTCCGCATTCTCAACTCTGTCCGCAATGTCGGTCAGCTTCGAATTTCGGAAGCTATTCTAATCTCGAAATTTCATACAACTTTGAATAACAGATATGAGTTGCTTCCCTTTTCATCCTCTGATTCTTACATTCTTACACTCCCACCCCAACCTCCTTGCCTTTGCCTCTTTCATTTATTTGCCCAGCACCATCCACCCACACCTCAATGCCTTTTATCCTGTGTTTAATTTTTACATAGTTACACATTAATAAGTAAAACATTATAATAATAGACTTAAATATAAACAAGAATGGAGTAATATACACTTTATGTATATGTATGTAGGCCCTGTATATATATATATATATATATATATATATATATATATATATATATATATATATATATATATATATATATATATATATATATGCGTATGTATATGTGTGTGTATGTGTGTATATATGCATGGACGTCGGCACCGGGGGGGCAGGGGGCTCAAGGCCCCTCACTTTCTGACTGCCCCCCCACTTTACGGTCATCAATGATAAAGTTGTGTGTGCATGTGTTTAACCGCCGCCCCCACTTTTTAGGAGAGCCCCCCCCACTTTTATAACTGTCCCACCAGTCCTGAATGTATGTGTATATATTTATAATCCCTAAATTAAAGTTTAAAATTTAATAAAATAAAAAATATATGAAAAAATAATAATAATAAAATATATATTATACATATATAGTATACATATATATATATATATATATATATATATATATATATATATATATATTATACATATATATATATTATACATATATATATATATATATGGAGCAAGACAACAATAGGGACCCCAGATCATTAACATAAGACGCGGGACATATTTTGGAAGTCACCGGTTGACCTCGCAATATACGTGGTCTCTATTTACAAAACACTTGTAAATAAATCTTTTATTTATTTTACTAAATGCAGAATATTTCGGAATTTTTTTTTCTTTTAACATGTTAATATTTATTTTAAGGCAGAGAGTCCATAAATAAAACAAATAAAATATTAACATGTTTTCTTTTAAAACATGTTTTTGTGTCACTATTTACTTGCCTCCGCACGAGGGCAGAAATGGGGGGGGGGGTATGAAATATTTATCACCGTACTTAAGTAATCTTTCGTTTTGTAGGGAAAAATCAAGCTTCCCAAAAAGGGGCACTCTGGATCTTACCTCAGTTTAGAAGGATTTTTCCATACTACACATTGCTCCTAGCCTGAGAAGGCAAAACGGATGATTACGCAAGTTATTTTAATAAATAAACGAAATATATACGCTTTTTAAAAAATCGGCTGACTTGTAATCTTTCGTTTTGCCTCCCACCGAGGGCGGAGTTAGACTTCTAAAATCAGTTTCTAAACGGAAGCAATTTAAAGTTTATGAAGTTTTTGTCCTTAAAAACTGATTTTTGAAGTAAATAGCGAAGTTTTGTTTTTTAATAACAAATAAGTTATAAAAAGATTTTAAATAAAATTATGTATTTGTTAAATCTTATTTCATTTGTTGCTTACAGAAAAAAAGGACAAAAACTTCATAAACTTTAAATTGCTTCCGTTTAGAAACTGATTTTTGAAGTCTAACTCCGCCCTCGTGGGGAGGCAAAACGAAAGATTACAAGTCAGCCGATTTTTTAAAAAGCGTATATATTTCGTTTATTTATTAAAATAACTTGCGTAATCTTCCGTTTTGCCTCCTCGGGCTAGGAGCAAAGAGTAGTATGGAAAAATCCTTTTAAACTGAGGTAAGATCCAGAGTGCCCCTTTTTGGGAAGCTTGATTTTTCCCTACAAAACGAAAGATTACTTAAGTACGGTGATAAATATTTCATACCCCCCCATTTCTGCCCTCGTGGGGAGGCAAGTAAATAGTGACACAAAAACATGTTTTAAAAGAAAACATGTTAATATTTTATTTGTTTTATTTATTGACTCTCTGCCTTAAAATAAATATTAACATGTTAAAAGAAAAAAAAATTCCGAAATATACTGCATTTAGTAAAATAAATAAAAGATTTATTTACAAGTGTTTTGTAAATAGAGACCACGTGTATTGCGAGGTCAACCGGTGACTTCCAAAATATGTCCCGCGTCTTGTGTTAATGATCTGGGGTCCCTATTGTTGTCTTGGTCCATATATATTATATATATATTATACATATATATATATACATATATATATTATACATATATATATATATATTATACATATATATATACATATATATATATTATATATATATATATATTATACATATATATATACATATATATATATATTATACATATATATACATATATATATTATACATATATATATATTATACATATGTATATATATTATACATATACATATATATATACATATATATATACATATATATATACATATATATATAATACATATATATATATATATATTATACATACATGTATATATATATTATACATACATGTATATATATTATACATACATATACATATATATATATATATATATATTATACGTACATATATATATATATATATATATATACATATACATATATATATTATACATTATATATATATATATATAGAGAGAGAGAGAGACTAAATTTGAGTTCACCAAAACTTGTTTCCCGAAATTTTTTTCCGACACAAAATAACATTGCCAGAATACTCAGTCCTGGGATTGAGTAATGTTGAGCTGTACACACACACACACACACATATATATATATTATACATATGTATTATACATATATATATATATATATATATATATTATACATATATATTATACATATATATATATATTATACATATATATTATACATACATATATATATATATATTACACATATATATATACTATACATATATATATATTATACATATATATATACTATACATATATATATATTATACATATATATATACATATATATATTATACATATATATATATATATTATACATATATATATATATATATATAAATTATACATATATATATATTATACATATATATATATTATACATATATATATATTATACATATATATATACATATATATATTATAAATATATATATATATATACATATATATATATTATACATACATATATATATATACATATATATATACATATATATATATTATACATGTATATATACATATATATATATTATGCATATATATATATTATACATATATATATATATATATATATTATACATACATATATATATATATATTATACATACATATACATACATATATATATATATATATATATATATATATATATAAGAGGTTTATGTAGTTTGCTTGAAGCATTGTTTATTGGTATATAGAAATGTGATATTTAGAAGGCAATACAATGCAGAAGTGTGATGGATAGAAACAAGTTGGAGCAAATAAGACATATAATGGTGGAACAAATTAATTAGTTTCAACCTTAATACAATATGTACATACACATATATATATATATTTATTATTGTTATTAATTATATAATAAATATATATATATATACATATATGTGTATGTAAACATTGTATTAAGGTTGAAACTAATTCATTTGTTCCACCATTATATGTGTTATTTGCTCCAACTTGTGTCTATCCGTCACACCTCTGCATTGTATTGCCTTCTACATATCACATTTCTCTCTCTATATATATTATACATATATATATATATATATATATATATATATATATATATATATATATATATATATATATATATATATATAAATTTCGGGAAACAAATTTTGGTGAACTCAAATTTAGTGTGTATGTATATATATATATATATATATATATATATATATATATATATATACATACACACTAAATTTGAGTTCACCAAAATTTGTTTCCCGAAATTTTTTCCGACACAAAATTACATTGTCAGAATACTTAGGCCTGGGATTGAGCTATGTTTGAAACACTATTTTTATTGTTCTAATTAACCGTAATAAATTATTAACGGATCCAATGACCTATCTCTCACTTAACTATCATTGTATTTAACTTATCTCTCACTCTATGTTGATTCAATCACTCTCTAATATTTCTTAACATCTCTGAACATTTTTAGAAAGCGTGAACGTTTTTTTTTTCACATACACGTGTCTGTACATACCACAAACCAAACATGTATCAAAATTGTATGTCAAAATAATATGTTTTTTTCAAACTTTTTTTTGCAAATTTTTGCTAGGCTGGAAGGAGTTCATGGTGAACGAACGACATACACTGATCCTCAAAGCAAGAAGAAGTAATGCCTAGTAAGGTGACATCATTACAACATAACATATACTACAATATCCCCCCCCCCCACACAAAAAATAGAGAAAGCTAAACCTGGAAGGATCTTCCCCATAAAAAGAGAAGGAACAACTGAAAATATACTACACTACATTTTAAAATAAAATAGTATCTGGGAAGATGGTCTAATGACAACAGAACAGATACTACATTAACCTTCAATAGGATGATTAGCCCCACATCTTTAAAAGAAGGAGGAGGTAACTCATGAGAGAACACTCTTATGACGATAGAACCGATGTTACATTGTCTATCCCCATTAAAGATAATACAATAGCTTAAATCAGTTTTTTTAAATTTATTTAAAAATCTGTTATAAAAACATCAAAGTGTAGTATCTTTTCTCAACATCCCAGTCACATCAGACGTGAAAACAAACAATACGGCGTCGTTAAGTGGAAAGGAGCCAGCCAGAGAGAGATAGAGACAGCCAATTGGTAGTTAGCTTGCTAGCTAGCCACCCTCTTCCTCCTTTTCTTTTTTCTCGCTTATGGCCGGGTCGGTAAGAACTCTTCACAGCGATATTAAGAATAGTTTTTCTTAACTTATTCAATTTTTTTATTAACTCTTTCAATTAATTATTTACCTATGTACAAAAGTTTCATCATTATTATGGCGAAACTATTGCACATAGGTAGCTAAAATCTGAAAATAGAATTAGAACTGAATAACATCAAATATTAATTTTTATGAACTGTTTAAAGAACATATATGCAAATTAGCCATTTCAATGAGATGGTTAATCTTTAAAAGTGACATATGAATAAATTCTTTCGCAGTAAAAAAAAAAAAAAAAAAAAAAAAATTTTTGTAATGTAAGAATAACGTCTTAAAACGTATTTCAGTTTAAAAATGAAATAAAAGTAGAATAAATAATGGTAGGTGTTGTGACCGAACGGATAACGGATACGTCTAGTAAACACATACATATATATATATATATATATATTCAGAAATAAAACACGGTGGCCACTGCGTCGCTTACTCGTCATAGATATATCTACATACTACTACTACTACTACTACTACGCTATACTAACGTATTTAGCACTGGTAAATACTGAAAATAAGTTAAATAATATATTAAATGACCGTATGATATTACATTTGTATACGCATGAAATAATGAATTAAACACACACACACACACACACACACACATATATATATATATATATATATATATATATATATATATATATATATATACATTTATATATATATTCTGTGTCTGAAGGATCTGCATGTCGATATATGACCTGACTTGAACGTAATAAGGAATGTTTACTAGACAAAACAATATATATATAATTAGTTTTAATTATGCAATTTTTTCTCTCTCGACCTGAAGATGCCGAGTTTATGGTGGTTTATTTAAATATATATATATTAATATATATATATTAATATATATATATATATTAATATATATATATATATATATATATATATATATATATATATATATATATATATATATATGTATATATATATATATTAATATATATATATATATATATTAATATATTTTTTCTCATCGTTTTTTTGGTGTGTATTAAGAAAAGAAAGGGTATTTAATATATCTTTTTTTTAAATTATTATTTTGTAAATTCTGATGATGAAGTACATCTTCGAAAATTTTATTTAAAACAAATTGAAATAAGTTAATAAAATTAAAATGCATTGCATGGCGTTCTTATTTTTAATAATTCATATTACCATATAAACAATGATTTCTAAACAAGAACACCATTTCTAATATATATATATATTTTAATATATATATATATATTTTTTAATATATATATATATATTTTAATATATATATATATTTAAATATATATATATATACATTTAATATATATATATATATAACTTTAAATATATATATATACATTTAATATATATATATATATAACTTTAAATATATATATATACATTTAATATATATATATAACTTTAAATATATATATATATATTTAAATATATATATATATATTTAAATATATATATATATATCTATTTAAATATATATATATATATATATTTAAATATATATATATCTATTTAAATATATATATATATCTATTTAAATATATATATATATATATTTAAATATATATATGTATATT
Source organism: Sepiola atlantica (assembly GCA_963556195.1). Lineage (NCBI taxonomy): Eukaryota > Metazoa > Mollusca > Cephalopoda > Sepiida > Sepiolidae > Sepiola > Sepiola atlantica. Next base: position 51,443,580 of record OY744524.1, read on the forward strand.
TAAATATATATATATATATTTAAATATACATATATATATTTAAATATATATATATATATTTAAATATATATATATATATATATTTAAATATATATATGTATATATATATTTAAACATATATATATGTATATATTTAAACATATATATATGTATATATTTAAATATATATATATATATATTTAAACATATATATATATATATATATATATATATATATATATATATATATATTTGAACCAACATTACACACCGGACATTGTTTACTTTGTAAAATGCTAATTTTTCGTTGTAATGTAAAGTTGGTCCGCGTGAACGGAAAGATAACCTTTCTTTCTTAATATCAACATCTGCGCATCCATATTGATGTCATTACGGTTAAGCACTAATAACCCTAATTCAACCAATAAACCTTCATTTTCATACGTCCGAAAAAAACAATCTAATCCAGAGTTCAGACCTAGTTTGTGTGTTTAGTTTTAAAATCCATTCTTTTTCGTTTACGTGCACATGTGGATGCGAATTTGGTGTCTATTAAAATGCAGTTTCTGTTTGTGCAAATATTTGGTTATATATATATATATATATATATATATATATATATATATATATATATATATATATATATATATGGTAGAACTTAAAGGGGTCAACCTCGCGTTCTTTCTCTGATGTCGAGTTTCCCGATAATTTGTAATAAAGAAGACAATGTAAAATTGTATCCGATAATGCCAGATTTGAAAGAGAACAGTTAAGGTAAAAATAATTATTTTCTTGTAGGTGTGAAGTTTGGATCACCTATTGAACTCTGATTAGATTGTTTGAATCAGAATAAAACTGAGTTTTTAAAGCCAGTTAAATTTAAAAAAATGACAAAATCCAAAATTAGTCGCTTTCTGTTCGCTATATGCCTCTTTCTCTTCTCATATATATGGATTAAATATTATTAATACGTGTGGTGATATTTGTTTTAGTTTTTAATGGATTATTACAATCTTGTGTGTCATGGTTAGTTTTATTACAATATACAGAGAGAGAGAGAGAGAGAGAGAGAGAGAGAGAGAGAGAGAGAGATGGAAGCGAGAGTGACACACTATATAAAATAAAAGTAGGTAGTCCAACAACATAAAGTGAGAGAGGGTGAGAATAATAGACACAAACTTAAGTGAGTGCATTGCAAATTACGGCTAATTAGAATAACTAAAATCGACATTTTTCAAACATAACTCAATCCAAAAACCATAATTAGTAATAAAAAATATTGCCTATTTATTGCCATTAAAATATATTTCAATATATAACTCGTGTTGGGACGATTAATCGAAATCGGAAGCATTCTGATTCCAAGATGATTCTTTTAACTTTTTTAAAACTTAATTTTCCATTTCTACTACTAACGGTGAAATGATAAATGTTCATCGTTTCAAACTACCAGTAAAACTAAAATCTATCGATCAAAATAGCATTAAAATACGATGTAAATGTATTAAAATCAATGGACCCGAAGTGATTTCTTCAGCATCTGATAAAGTCAAACTTTTTGCAAGGAACTTTGCATTAAATTTCACCCTTTGTAATCGGGGCCGCCTACCACCATGAATTTCCTTGTAACTGAAAACAGTTTCAGCAACATCCGTATATCTATCCGGGATGTTGCCAAACTTATCTATAACCATAATGCCTGCAAAGCAACCAGCCCTGACAACATTCCAATTATAATACTAAAAAAAAACTGCAACCGGAACTAGCTTTTATTTTTACGAAGCGGTTCAATCGTTGCTTAAAGGAGAAATGCTTCCCACCATTTTGTAAAACTTCGTCAATCTGCCTAGCATTTAAAAATATTGGAAATTGGTCCTCTGCATCTCAGTACAGACCAATCAGTCTCTTGTGCGTCATAAGTAAGTTTCTTGGATCTATGATAAATCAAGAAGTTGTCAATCACCTCAGCAGAATAAGCCCACTCAGTTACAAGCAATATGGAGTTCGCCCTGCAAGATCAACAGCTGACTGTAATATCACACAGGAGCAGTGAATCTATAGACGGGGACTTCGCTTCTCGAGCAATAGCTCTTAACATATTTTGATATGGTTTGGCATAAAGGTCTACTTCACAAGATTGCTAGCTATAGAATATCTGGAAATGTCCTCTTAACCATCAAATCCTTTCTCTGATAGGTTTATAAAATCACATTTATGCAGATGACACAACCATCTATGGCAACACTTCGAAGTGCATTAATGATCAAAATCTTTTTGATTCTCTATCTTTCGACCTGGAGCACGTGGTGCAATGGAAAAAAAGGTGATTGGTTGCTTTTAATGCGTCCAAAACACCAACGCTCGGATCCTCACTTTGCCCCAACTGAAATGAATGGCCCTCCCTTTGAAAAGGTCTCCTACTTTGATAAGATTCTGGGACTGACCTTCACTTCAGACTTGATATGGAAAACTTACAGCAAATCCGTTGTTAAAGTCGCTGGAAAAATGGCTGGATCATTCTATCGCTCCAGAAGGTATCTCATGTCTGACGCAATCCTCTATGTGTATAAGAGTCAAATACGCCCTAAGATGGAGTACTGTTGCTACATCTGGGGAGGTGCCACTAAGAGCATCTTTTCCTGCATTTACAAAGTACAAAACCGACTTCGAAATCTAGTGGTGGGTGTCGTCTTCTTTACAGCCACTTTCTCACAGATGAGATGTTGCTAGTCTTCCTCGGCTCGGCTCTATCGTTATTTTCGACTGAGCTCCAATCTATGCTTCCTCCTGTAAAAAATCACAACAAATATCGTCTAGCTACAGTTACTGTCAATAATTTCCCTTTCTCATTCTATGTACCTAAAACTAAACGGAGCCGAGAGTTTCTTTCTACTCGTATGTGGAACACAATACCGCGGGGCTGCTTCTCAGTCATTTCTAAGTCCAATGTAAACAAATTCTTATCAAGCCGTCATCTTAAATAATCAAATTCTGACCAATTTCAACCATCGATAATCAGGTTGTTATCTCACCGCCCGCCTCACAAACCTATTAACCCTTATCCTCGAGTAGCCTTCTTTCTTTCGGTGTCTCTTTAGTAAAAAAAAAACTTACGTAAAAAATTTTTAAAAATTAAACCTTGCAAAAATTCGTTTCGTAACAGTTTTTCGTTTTAAAATTTAAAAATCAATGATGTGTGTCCGTATTTTTTCGGAACGTTGTAAATACAACTGCATTCATTTAATAATGCAGTTGTATTTACAAGGTTCCGAAAAAGAATTAAAATTAAATAAAAAAAATATTGTCAAGAAAAATACGGACACACATCATTGATAATTAAATTAGAAGTAAAATGAAAAACTGTCAGTACATTTCTTTATATGGTGGGCTTTTGTCCGCTGAGCTTTTGTCCGGTTCCTCAGAATTGGCAACCGACCTTACAAGGTGTGGACAAACAATATGACCCTCCACACCTTTGGCTTGTTGTTGAATTAGGAATAAAGGAATTAACGAATTCAAAGATTTTCACGGCTCTGTGAAAGACCACACTTTGTAGTCTGTCTATGATTTTTAGTTTCCATGGCTGTGTAGTTGCAAATCAAAATTTCGAAAGATATGAAATGTGGATTGGGGTGGATATTAAAATGATTCTTAGTTTTTAATATTATTGAAAACGTTTGGCAATTCAGTTGTTACATTTTCCTGCCATTTGCAAGACACAAGTACACTCCTTTAAGACTACGTAAAAAACAGTAAAAATTAGCCAATATAAACATTTAAGTATATATATATATATATATATATATATATATATATACATATATGTATATATATATACATACATTCATATATATATATATATATATATATATATATATATATATATATTCATATATATACATATATGTATATATATATATATTCATATATATATACATATATGTATATATATATATTCATATATATATACATATATGTATATATATATATATTCATATATATATACATATATGTATATATATATACATACATTCATATATATATATATATTCATATATATATACATATATGTATATATATATATATATACATTCATATATATATATATATATACATATATTCATATATATATATGTATACATACATATTACTATATATATATTTATATATATATATATATGTATACATACATATTCATATATATATTCATATATATATACATATTCATATATATATATATTCATATATATATATACATATTCATATGAATATATATATATATATTCACATATATATATACATATTCATATATATACATATATATACATAGGTATATATATGTATATATATATGAATATGTATATATATATGTGAATATATATATATATGAATATGTATATATATATATATGTGTGAATATATATATATATTTATATGTATATATATATGAATATGTATATATATATATGTATATATATAGTAATATTGATATATATGTATATATATGAATATGTATATATATATATGTGAATATACTATATATACATATATATATATACATATATACATACATATATATATATATACATATTCATGTATATACATATATATATACATATTCATGTATATACATATATATATACATATTCATATATATACGTATTCATATATATATACATATTCATATATATATACATATATATATACATATTCATATATATATATACATATTCATATATATATACATATTCATATATATACATATATATATACATATTCATATATACATATTCATATATATATACATATTCATATATATATACATATTAATATATATATATATATATACATATTCATATATATATACATATATATATATACATACATATATATATACATATATTCATATATATATATGTTTACATACATATTCATATATATATGTATACATACATATTCATATATATATACATATTAATATATAAATATATATATTCATATATATACATATTAATATATAAATATATATATTCATATATATACATATTCATATATAAATATATATTTTCATATATATATATATACATATTCATATATAAATATATTTTTTCATATATATATACATATTCATATATATATACATATTCATATATATATACATATTCATATATATATACATATTCATATATATATACATAATCATATATATATACATAAATATGTATATACATATATATATATATATATATATATATATATATATATATATATATATATATATATATATATATACATATTCATATATATACATACATATATATATATATACATAATATACATACGTAATATATCAGTTCCAATGCCCTATGGGAGAATGTATCTCCGACAACAATAAAAAAACTAATTCTTACATAGGTGTCACTTCCACAACGCTATCCCGAAGACTCACCCTACATCTCTCCGACACTAGCTCTATATGCCAACACCTAAAAAAACATAATTGCACCCCTCCCAATATAGAAACATCCTTGTTAACAATACCAAAATAATACACCACGATACTAATATCAAAAAATTAAAAATACTCGAAGCCCTCTACATAAAAACTAAACATCCCACAATTAATAATGCCAATTATGAAACATTTTTAAGTGTATAGCGTAATAATTAACATTACCAAATTCTTAGTCATTAGGTAGTTATGCGTTTGAATTGTATGCACTTTCTTTAACGTCATCAATTTCTTAACGGTTTAAACAGTCAAACTTTTTAATCTCTCATGTACATTTCAACTTTACAGACGCTTTTTCAAATAATAAACTACTTGCCGTTATAATTCAAAAATGAGCGCAACAGTAAAGTCATAATTTGTAAAGACACAAAAACTAATACCGCCTGAAGATGATTTGACGATTCAAATCGAAAGTACTTGCAAAAAAGAAAAAAGAATGGAACAAGAAACCCATGGATCATATTTACATCAATTTGACCGAAACATTAGATGGACAATTCGGAAAATTGAAAAAAAAAAGCTGCATCAAACAAAACCACTCCGTGTTATTAAATAATGTTTGCCTAAATGAAAATATGTTGCCTAAATACACACAATATATACATATATATACATATTCATATATATATATATATATATATAGATATTCATATATATATATACATATTCATATATATAGTGAGATATTCATATATATATACATATATATACATATATATATACATATATATACATGTATATACATATATATATATACATATTCATATATATAGAGAGATTTTCATATATATATATATAAATATACATATATATATACATATATATACATATATATATATATACATATTCATATATATATACATATTCATATATATACATATATATACATGTATAATTATATATATATATATATATTCATATATATATATTCACATATATATATATTAATATATATATATATATTCACATATATATATTCATATATATATATTCATATATATGTATATACATATATATAAATATATGCATATATATATGCATATATATGCATATATATATATGCATATATATAGTCATATATATATTTATATATATATGTATATACATATATATATGCATATATATATGCATATATATACATATATATATTTATATATATATGTATATACATATATATATATGCATATATATATGCATATATATACATACATATATATATATATATATATATATATATATATATATATGCATGTACACATATATACATACATATATATGCATATATATATGCATATATACATACATACACATATATACCTATACATACATATATGCATACATATATATATATGCATATATATACATACACATATATACCTATACATACATATATGCATACATATATATATATATGCATATATATACATACACATATATACCTATACATACATATATGCATACATACATACATATATATATATATATATATATATATGCATATATACATATATATATATATGCATATTTATACATATATATATATACATGCATACATATATATATGCATACACATATATATATATACATACATGCATACATATATATATATGCATATATATACATATATATGCATATATATACACATATATGTATATATATACATATATATATATATATGCATATATATACATATATATATATGCATATATATATGTATATGCATATATGCATATATGCATATATATATATGCATATATATATGTATATGCATATATGCATATATATACATTCATATATACATACATATGCATATATGCATATATATATGCAAAATATATGCATATATGCATATATATATATGCATATATATACATATATATACATATATATATGCATACATATATATATCTATATATGTATATATATGCATATATATATATCCATATATATATGCATATATTTATGTATGCATATATGTATGTGTATGCACATATATATTTATGCATATATATGTATATATATATATATACATGTATATATATGCGTATATATATGTAAGCATATATATGCATATATATATGTGTGCATATATGTATGTGTATGCATATATATATATATTTATGTATATACTGATGTTGATATATTTTTAGGTATATATATATATATATATATAAACGGCAAAGATCATTTCAAGTATTTGTATAATCATTACAAGATGTTATTCAGCAATTAAAAACATATAAAAATATATGAGAACAAAAATGAGATAAAAAACTAGTTTTAATATCAATTCGGAAATCTGGAAATTAACTTTTACCTCGCAACATGAATAGGAAAAACTGCGAATTATATTTTGAGGAAAAATATCGAATCTGAAACTTTAAAAACCAAATTAATTTATTTAACGAAAACCAAAATGTTTATTTGCCTCGCTATTTAAGCCTGACTTAAGTAATAAAAATAATTGTAAAAAAGATAAAAACATAGAAAAATGTAAATAACAGTTATACTCCATAAAACAAAATATTTTCAAACCAATCATCTCGAGGAAGTCTTGAAATAAAGACGAAACATTGATGAACACATAAATAATCGTTTTGGTTTTTCATTTTTCATTTCGTTCCATTTCTGATGATAAATACATCTATCTCCCCCCCTCTCTCTCTCTCTCTCTCTCTCTCTATATATATATATATATATATATATATATAAACATATATATGTGTGTGTGTATGTTTATATACATACATATAGTATATATATATAGTAATATATATGTATACATAGATTAATATATATTTAGTAATATATAATAGAAACATATAGATACACATATATATAGTAATATATGTATATAAATATAACAGATATAAATATATATGTATATAATAGATAAATATATATATATATATATAATATATATATATATATAATAGATAAATATATATATATATATATAATAGATAAATATATATATATATATAATAGATAAATATATATATATATATAATAGATAAATATAAATATGTATATAATAGATAAATATAAATATATATATAATAGATAAATATAAATATATATATATCATAGATAAATATAAATATATATATGATAGATAAATATATATATAATAGATAAACGTATATATGAATTATACATTTGTCTCAAGAAACTAGGATATCACTAACATCAACTCACCGAGCAGTGCATCAACTTAAATTCTTTCCATATAAAGTGCATGTTGTTCATGAACTGAAGCCTCAGGATTCAGAAAAACGCGTACTCTTCTGTCGGTGGTTTGAAAATTTTATTCTAGAGAAAGGTGAAAACATTTTAAACCATACATTCTTCAGTGATGAAGCCTGGTTCCATTTGTCCGGGTACATGAACAGTCAGAACTCTAGAGTGTGGTCTACAATAAATCCTCATGCTCTGTTTCAGAAACCACTCCACGATCAAAAAGTTGGTGTTTGGTGTGCTTTGTCAAGGCGGCGTATAATTGGACCTATCTTTTTTGAAAACACCATCACATCTGAGTGTTACATTCATAACATCCTGGAGCCATTTTTTGATCAACTGACGGAGCAAGAAAAGCAACAAGGCTGGTTCCAGCAAGATGGTGCAACTGCACATACGGCTCGTGTCAGTATGGCTCCAGTTGGTGATGTCTTTGGGGATCGTGTGATCTCTCGTGGTTTGTGGCCACCTTGATCATCGGATTTAACACCTCCTGACTTTTATTTGTGGGGCAAATTGAAAGACTCAGTGTATGCAGACAATCCTCGAACTACGGATGAACTGAAGCAGAAAATAACAAGTGTTATTCAAAACATCAAACCTGATGAACTTGAGTGTGTTTTTCAAAACACGCAGCGTCGCGCTCGTTTATGTCTGCAGGTGAATGGCGCACACTTTCAACAGTTATTGTAGATCATATCTTACTGCACGAGTCAATCCTCAATCGTACTTTAGTTGATAAGGTATTGAATTTGTGAATATTTGCAATAAATAGTATTTTTCTGTGTGTTTTGTTTCTTTGGGTTATTAGCATATTCTTACTGCACTGTTTCTTTTGGAACACCCTGTATATATAAATATATTGTAATATAGAGAGATCAGAATGATTCACGAATTTAATTTAAATTAATATTATCATAATCTCTTATATATACATATAGTGATGTATGCATATATATAAAATATAAAATATATATAAACACATTTATATATATATATATATATATATATATATATATATATATATATATATATATATATATACACACATAAAATAGAAATACACACACATATACATATATATTTACGCCTTACATTTTATACATTCTCTCAAATCAAAATAGATTTTTATCAAAAGCCTAGCGGCTTTTATCCAGAATTCATAATGCTAAATTAATTAGTTTAGGAGTGATCCTATATATATATATATATATATATATATATATATATATATATATATATATATATATATATATATATATATATATATATATATATACTAGAGGAATGCCCGTTCCATTATAAGTAAAATTAATTACCTAAACAAACAGTTTTGCAACACTTATATGCCCTCTTACGAAGATAAAAATCAGTATATGATGATTTTAAACCTTATCTCTTGAATCCTTATTCGAATTTTGATCAAACGCCCTTATATGATTTAACTTCTAGAAAATGCCTACAATTTAAGGGTTAAAGGTCTTAAGAAGAAACTGAAATTCAAGGAATCTTCTCTAATTGGTGTCTAAAGGCTATAGATCAACTTCTATACGAATCTGAAATACTTAGATTTTCAAATGCCCCCTAAAATTATGCCCCCTAAAATCTTTAAAATACCCCAAATAAACTGAAATTATGGGAATATTTATTAAGTGATGATAAATGCATATTGTTAAAATTTCCTAGACATCGGGGGTATCTGAATTTTCACGTAGTTTTTCCACATTCTTTTTACCTAAAGCATGAAACTAAAATAAACTGAATATAATCAATATTATGACCACTTACAAACGTAAGCAGCTATGTTCCAAAGTTCATAATGAACGATTAATTAGTTTAGGAGTGAATCCGGTACATATAAATACATAAAACTATACCTAACTTTATATAAATAGAGATATATAGGTTTGAAAGATATATATAAAACAAGAAGAAGAAGTAGAAGAAGAAGAAATGATGCTACTCACCATGACCATTTTGTTGTCCGACTGTCATATTCTTGCCTAAAAGTGTATGGTTGTCATCTTCATCGTTCTCGTCACTGTTGACAGCATGAGGCGGACTGACAGTCCCCGGTCCCCACAGGGGACCCGCCGTCATCAGAGGCATTCGGTGGGTACCAGTGTCGTCACCCGATGTACAGGCACGCAGTCCGAGAGCGATGGCGTCCTCGGCGGCCTGTTGTCGTTTCAGGGCCACCTGGGCGGCCATGACCCGCTGGCGCTCCGCTATGAGGTTGCACTTTGGACACGCGCAATCCTTGTAACGACAGTGGCGTTTATGACCTTTCAACCATGACACCATGCCATGGTTACGACATCTCGCGCATTTCGGTTTTCGCGCGCCCTTTTCTGTGAGTGGGTATAGTGTAGAATTCATTTTTTTTATTCACCTGAATATTCTGTCATATACTAATGATTTTTTTTAGTCTTTACATATAAATTATAAGCATCGTGGACTTTGGTAAGCCAATAATATACTATTCAGAAACGAACGCTGTTTTAGATTAAGACTCATATATGGAACTGCCATTGGTTATGCTATGCTTAGCTCTGATGCGGCCTGACCTGCTACGCTGCCAATTCACTTGGAGCCGGCTCAACCCATCCCGGGTGAATGCCCTCACAGATGTATAGAAATCTTTTCTACAAAACTTAGTTCATATTTCAAATCGATTAACTTAGTATGGAGCAAAATAATTTACTAAAGTTACCGTGTAAAAAAAAAATTATTATTTACCAATATTGTCCATACCAAGATTATCACAATCTTTGTTAAGTATAAAGTGAAATTATCATTTTTTTTAAATTGGAATTTTTAATTACTGTAGTTTTGTTTTCCTTTTCTTTTTACTGTCATTGAATAATCAGAATATTTGCGTTAAGATACTTTTTAAATTCTTCTTTTTTTTTAAAGAAAGGTTAAACGCAAGTTTTTGGATAATTTTTGCTTTTTTAAATTTTTAATTCTGCATTTAATTCTCACCTCTTGCAAATAAATTTTTTAGGATATAACATCTATCCAAGTAGCCAAAATCAGTCGAAATTGCAACTTTTTATTATTTGCGTTTTATTTAATTCATATATATATATATATATATATATATATATATATATATATATATATATATATATATATATATATATATATAATGGCAAAACTTCGATTAACGATTGATCGAAAACGATAATTTTTTTTCCACAAAATTGAAGAAACTATTCCTATGATTTTGTCTCATTTTCTTTTCTTTTCTTTTTTTTTTAGACTGCAATATTGGTAAATATTCTAACAAACTCGTATTAATTTCTGTTAGGTTTGTTCTCTTTTTCTTTCCTTTTTTTAAATGAAGACAATTCCTTTCTTTTCATAAAATAAGCCGAGCGCTTCCTTTTCTGTTTTAGGCGTTAACTTTTGCGACTTCCAGTTGGCTTGGAAGGTTCAATTCATCTGGCGCGAGTAAGTAGTCCGTCTATCTCTCGACGT
>OY744524.1:51458290-51465790 GCA_963556195.1 Sepiola atlantica
ATATATATATATATATATATATACATATACACACACATATATATATACATAAACACAGACAAACATATATATACACATAAACACACACATATTATAGTCATATAATCAGATAATTCACTTAAAATAAGATAGCTTTAAGATTTTTTCTGCAGATAACACGTTGCGAGCACGGGAATTAAATCGCCTTATTTGTGGATATATATGTGTATGTGTATGTTTATATGAATATGTGTGTATATGTATGTATATATGCGTGTGTATATATATATCTATGGGTATGTGTATGTGTATTTATGTATGTATACATATGTGTGTTTTGTATATGGTTGTATGTATATATATATATATATATATATATATATATATATATATATATATATAGAAGGAATAGGTAAAATAAATACCTTTTGAAGCATTAAGATGCGATATCAATTTTTTTTATAAAAAAGAAAAATAATAAATCGAAACCGATTTTTTTTTCTTTTTTTTTATTAAAACTAGCATATTTTTTTTGTTAGTTTAAAGTGATACAGATATTTCACCAAAACCTGGCATCCTCGGTGTGTAATATATCCTGATGTCATCGGATTTGCATTTTTTTTATCTCTTTACCGGCTTGTTGTTATACAGCCGGGCCAAATGGGCAAGATGTTGTTTCCCATCATCAAATATGAAGAACGTGAATGCAGCACGTGATTTGTATAAGTGTTTAAGGTTCATATTTTTTTTAAAGCATCTATTGTTAAATTTAAGAAGGAATAGGTAAAATAAATACCTTTTGAAGCATTAAGATGCGATATCAATTTTTTTATAAAAAAGAAAAATAATAAATCGAAACCGATTTTTTTTTCTTTTCTTTTTTTTTTATTAAAACTAGCATTTTTTTTTGTTAGTTTAAAGTGATACAGATATTTCGCCAAAACCTGGCATCCTCGGTGTGTAATATATCCTGATGTCATCGGATTTGTATTTTTTTATCTCTTTACCGGCTTGTTGTTATACAGCCGGGCAAGATGTTGTTTCCTATCATCAAATATGAAGAACGTGAATGCAGCACGTGATTTGTATAAGTGTTTAAGGTTCATTTTTTTTTTTTAAATTTAACTAATATTTAACTATGGCGGTCGAAGGGGAGGGATCTTTATGTTAATCAACTAAAAACTGCCGTGTCAAAATTATGACACATACGACTTGTTTCTTTCTTTCTTTTCTCCTACCGAGTTTGAGAACACGAGTTTCACTGGACGCATTTTGTCTCGGTTGGAGATGTATGAATAAAAGTTGTGTATGTGATTATGCTTAGTTATGGTAATGTGTGAGTGAGATTACGTGTGTGCGTGCGCATAGGATGTGTGCGTATTTAGTTTTGTGTATGCGCGTGAGTAAAGTTGTCTATATGTATGATATCGTCAAGTCGTATGTGTCATAATTTTGACACGGCAGTTTTTAGTTGATTAACTTAAAGATCTCTCCCCTTCGACCGCCATAGTTAAATATTAGTTTTAAATTCCCCCTCTCTCTAAAAGATGTATCAAATTGGTTGCTACCACCACTCTCTCTGGTTGTGTTTGAATTGTCGTAGGGAAATTCAATTTTCTATCAGTCTCAAAAATGTAATTGTCTGAGTGATGCTTGAAAAAACCGCACGGTTGAAATAAATTATTGCATCGACAATTATGTGATTTCGTGTTATTATATTTTACGTTATTCTTGCTCTGTTTACTACATTGAGCTCTCATACCCAGATTTCCTCCTGGATTTATCCCATTATAATACAAATATATATATATATATATATATATATATATATATATATATATATATATAGTACATGTATTGTATTAGTTTCTGTAAATGTAAATCCGTAGAAACTCAAGTGCTTATAAAAAGTGCTCAATAACAAGTAGAGCTGTTTATAAGTATACATTTTTATTTATACAAACATTATTGGTTACACATGTGCATACATGTTTCGGTTGCACTTTTCCCAGAAAGTCAACCTCATCAGACCAAGAATTTCTCGAAAATTCTTGGTCTGATGAGGTTGACTTTCTGGGAAAAGTGCAACCGAAACATGTATGCACATGTGTAACCAATAATGTTTGTATAAATAAAAATTTATACTTATATATATATATATATATATATATATATATATATATATATATATATATATATATATATATATATATATGTGTGGGTGTGTAGGTATTTATGCATGCATGTGTATGTGTACGTCTCCGACCTTGGTCTGTGTCTATTTTCAAATCCCTTTTTATAGGTTCCCCCTACCCACAATATACATTAGTCGCTAGACAGTAAGTGTCATCCTCCAAAGAGCAGAGGCGAGGCCACCGAGAGTTAACAAGGCCAAGCAACTAACTTCTTGCCCCCCTCTGACGTCATCGTGGTTGGTTAACTTAATTCCGCGCCTTTTTAAATTTAATTTCATAATTCAAAAAGTTAAAATGCCTACTGCATACGCCGTTCTCTATTGCCAGGGCAATTATAAAAATAAACTGAAAGTCTCAGTGTTTGGATTTCCAAAAGAAGAAGAATTACGGAAAATATGGATACACGCAATAAAGCGAGATATGTTTACACCAACTAAATATAGTGTAGTAAGTTTGAATTTTTTTTTAATTATATAAAAATATCAAAAGTCTGAATTACTTATTCATTATTTGATAAACAAGTAGTGTATAGCCAATAATTATCGTTTCATTTTTTTTTCGATGTCTTATTAAGTCTAGTATAGTTTATCTTTTCTCTGTACGTTTGTAGATTAGATAAATGAAATAATAACGGCATATTTAATCAATATTTTCACAAAAAATATTGATTAAACAATGCTTTATTCAATGATAATATCGTTAATTCTTCAAGTTATAATGATTTTATGATTAGTTAAAAAAATTTTTTTATTTTAAACATATATAGATCTTTATTTTCATTAAAAAAAATCATGTATTTTTTATATATATATATATATATATATATAAATATACGTTTAGTAAATGTGTATTTTGTTTTAAAAAAATACATTTTCACTAAGATTTAAAAAAAAAATAGTTTCATTTACGGCATTTCGTACAATTTGGAACAATGTTATTTAAATATATAGTAAATCACATGAAATATATTATGAAATTATATTTTTTTGTGTGTGAAAATATTGATTAAACAATGCTTTATTCAATGATAATATCGTTAATTAAGAAAATTAATTTAACTTCAAGTTATAATGATTTTATTAACAGTGTAAGGGCATCTTTCGTAATATATACGAAATAGTAAAAAAAAAATATTTTAAACATATACAGATCTTTATTTTCATTAAAAAAAATCATGGATTTTTTTTTTATATATATAAAAATATACGTTTAGTAAAGGTGTATTTTGTTTAAGAAAATAATACATTTTCACTAAGATTAAAAAAAAAAAAGTTTCACTATATCTCCTGTGCTTGTTTATTAATAAATATTGAAAATTTCATTAAAATTGGTTGATTTCTTGAATTTTGGTGAATTTTTAAGTGAAGGGAGGGTCAAAATGTGGGTATCTTTTACAATAATCCGCAGAGTCGCGAACGGGGCCCAAAAAAACGAACAAGAACGGGGTAAAAAAAATAAATATACAACAATGGAGCTGACCTACGTCGAGAATAGATATTTTCCTACTTCCATACGAAATTTGTTTGAATTTTTACGTAGTCTAAATGGGTTTTTATTAGATGTAAAAAAAAATTCTTGTTTTTTTTTTGCACGGAATTTTACTAAAAAAATGGCGTCTCGACCATACCTCCTTACCATGCCCCCAATCGCCATTTTTTTTGTCCAATGTTTGTGTGACAAAAATATTGATTTCTAATAAATAGAAGTTGGAACGGTTTAAAAATACAAATAAATGTCACATATAAGTTGGAAAATAACCTTTATCGGCTACAGTTACTTTTATTTATTGTATATTTGTTTTCTGAGCGTTTTCACTTTGCGGATTATTGTAAAAGATACCCCAAAATGTTTTTACATTTTGGGGATCGGCCTTTGATTTTGCACGTACCTATCTCTTAATAGCAAGAAAGGAGTTGGTGATTCCATTATCAAACATTGAACTTTTTTTGTATAATTTTTAAACAAATTTCAAAGTCTGAATTACTTCCGGTTGATTGGGTTAGAAGTTTAAATAATGGTATCGTTTGTATTTTCAATTATTTCTTCAGGTTTGTGAACTTCATTTTCGACCAGAGGACATAAATAGAGAGGCATCCGCATTTGACTCCAAAACAGGTAGAACCATTACTGTTAAACTTCGGAAACCATATCTCCGAAATGGTGCTATCCTTCGAATTCTGCCTAACTGCCCCCCTCATATTTATCTGCATCGTCGACAAGCTTCAGAGAGTCACCAGATTCTAAAAGAGTACGACTTGAAAAGTCTGCATTTAAACGTGCTTTAAGTGAAAGCATTGCTGCTGATATAGCGTATACGCTAGAGAAGACGTTCAGAAGTTTTGAAAACATAGAACAAAAATTAAATTTTCTTGATCGAAATTGGAGCATTATTAGGCAAAAAGATAGACTTATAGCAAATTAGCAAATATCCATGCCCCAAAATCACACTGTCCCTGGTAATTGCATCTGGTTTAGCAGTAAATGTATTCTGCAGTGATGTGGAAATGAATACTATAAGAGAGTATAAGATTCCTAAACATGTAACTGATGAAAATACTGTACACATTTTGATGGAGAACATGAAGAAAATGGACATAGAAGAACAGCAAACTAAACCTCAAAATGTAATTTCTATATTAAAATTAATCTTGTCATTTCTGTTCTTAGTGCAAGATGAATCATTTAAATATTTCAATACAATTAAATTCATATACGAACAGATAAACATAATGACACTGAATAAGTTTAATTTTTCGAGTGAAATGATGATATTTTTTCCTTGTTATATAACTGCTCCCCTAGAGGATACAGACTGTTAAGAGATACTAAAAATGTAATTTTACCATGTTATTCGACCATCAGAAGACTAACCTTATCAACCTCTGTAGTTGAACAACATGATAACAATTTTCTTATGTATATTAAAAGTAAGTTCAAGTTACTAGTGCAGAAAGATATAACGGTATCTTTACTTCTTGATGAAATTCATCTAAAACCTTATTTTGATTATAAGGGTGGTAATGTTGTTGGCTTAGCCAACAATATCAATGAATCTGCAACAAGTGCATATGCTTTTATGCTTAGCAGTGTATTCTCACAATATAAGAATGTTGTGCATGTTATGCCAACTAAATGTCTTCGAGCTGAGAACTTATTTGAATTAATCAAGCGTTTAATAATTGGTTTAGAGGAGATAGGCTTTAGAGTATTATCTGTTATAACAGATAATAATGCAATAAATAAAAAGCTATGTCTTTCTTTTGTAGCCCATCAAAGCTTTCAATTGTATATCCATATCCAGTGCTACACTCTAGACCTCTTTTCTTCTTATTCGACTCAGTACATATATTAAAATGCATTAGAAACAACTGGCTTGGCCAAAAAGATGCAAGTAAATGCATGATGTTCCCAAAGCTTTGTCATAATGGAAATCATGAATTAGATAACATCCAAAGTGCCCCATTTTCTAGCTTACACAAACTTTATGCCCTGGAATCTCATTCACTTTTGAAATATTGTTACAAATTGTTTTCTAACGCCATTTCTCCCAGTAGTCTTGAAAGGCAAAATGTTAATTTGGTTCTGCAAATTTTCAATGAATACACTATTCAGGGATTGCTGACCCTAGGAAAACAGAAATGTTTGGCCAACTTTGCAGAAACTGCAGAATACATAAAGATATTTTATATTTGGTGGACAATAATGAATGTGAAAACACCATATAAAGGTTGTCGGCTTAACAATGAATATGCTAATCCACTTAAATTAAATGAAGAAAATTATAGATTTCTCTCTGTATTCTGTGACTGGTTAGAATGTTGTAATAGCATTCCCGGAAGAACTGGGAAATCAACAAAGGAAACATACACTGCTTTACATCATACCACATATGTAATTCTTGAACTGACTAAGTATTGCATAAAAGAAATTAACATGACGTATATATTACCTGGCAAGTTTCAAACAGATAAGCTTGAGGCAAGGTTTGGCCAGTACCGGCAACTTAGTGGGGATCAATATAATGTCTCTATACGTCAAGTGTTTGAATGTGAAAAGAAACTCAGAATATTGCCAGTATTAAAACTTAGCCTGCCACTTAATAACCGAACTATTGATTTGAAGAATTTACAAGAAGCTAACTGGGATGAAATGGCAAGGGAGCAACAGTTAGATGTTTATAAATTTAACATAGATGTAACAGATGATGATGTTAATCAGTGCAGAGAAGTACTCCCTGTTATATTATACTTAGCAGGTTATTGCTGTTATGCAGTTTTTAAGAAAATGAAATGCAATAGCTGCAAGATTTTAGTATCTGGAAAAGATGATGCGGAAGAGGTAAACCTGTATTTTCAAGGGATTAACAGAGGTTCTCTGTTATATCCCAGTGATGTAACAAAGAATTTTGTTATTTATAATTATATTGTTATATGTAAACTTGTTAAAAATTCTTCCTTTCTTAAGTCGGTCCATCAGAGAAAATTAGCTATGTTTATAACATTGAATGTTTTGGCAGATGCTAATCTTCTTTTTCATGTTGACCCTTGTGATGAGGGTCACAATATTGAAAAAATAGAAAGATTGATTATCTGGAGTTCCTCCAATTCTATACTGAACAATTTTTGTGATATGAAAAATGATCACATCAGTAAGAAAAAACTAAACAGAAAAAGAAAATTAGAAACATTCTACTAAATATTTTCTATAAGTTTGACTTTAAAAAAATAATTCTGAACTAAAAAATATTTCTGCACTAGTAACTTTGTTTGTTATTTTTTTTGTTTTATTTTTTAATTTATCGTTTGTTTTCATTTTTTAAATTAACTTATCGTTTGTTTTTATTATTGTTTGTTTACATTTTTAACATTATTCATCGTTTGATTTAATTTGTTAGTTTATTTAATTGTTTGTTCCCAAAATTCCTAATTCAGTTTTTTTGCAGTATTTGATCGTGAATTATTATTTTCTTTAAATTTATATTGAATAAAGATCAGTTTCAGTGTAAATCGAATCGTGTTCCTTTCTTTTCTTTTTAAAGTTTTCTAATGCTTTGATTTAAATATTTACAATATCGTATGGTCAACATGTTTTGATATTTTGGATAACTTTAGTAAATGTGTTTTTTGTTTACATGAAATAATACATTTGCACTAAGCTTTATTATAAAGTAATGGATTTATTATATTACGTGATAATTAATTAATAACTACTGAAAATTTCATTTAAATTGGTTGATTTCCTGAATTTTGATGGATTATTTAGTGAATGGAGAAGGCGAAATGTTTTGATATTTTGGATAACTGTTTTTTGTTTACAGGAAATAATA
>OY744524.1:51470790-51575790 GCA_963556195.1 Sepiola atlantica
GGCAATCGGTAAAGGATGAGAGGAAAGACATACGTGGCGCATGCCTCAGCTCTACCTTTAAGAGAAAGTCCCCTTCGAAGCCAAATCCTTACTGACGCTTCGACCTTTGACTCCACTTCCGACCAGTTCTTTTCAAGCTGGAGGCCCGGCCCGAACCACACGCCGAGGATCTGAACTGGGCCATCAGACCAGTTGAAAAGGCCCGGCAGCGCTGCCAAGCCGCTCCAGGCTGCCAACCTCAGGCCATTGGATTTGCTGATGTTGACTACGGCCCCTGTAACCTCTTCGTATCGTTTGAGTGCCTTAGTCACCGCGATAATGTCCCGACAGCTCGACACGCACAGAGTGACATCATCGGCATACGCGGAGACCTGGGCCCGCACACCATTTGGCAGAGCGATACCGTGTACGGCCGGTCTAGCCGTCCTGTCCCTTAGCTTGCGCAGGAAGGGCTCCAATGCAAGAACATAAAGTAGGGGCGACAGCGGACAGCCCTGACGTACCGACCGAGAGACACCGAATGATCCCGAACGCATCCCGTTTACCTGCACCACTGCCGTCGGCTGGTGATACAGAATGGAGATCCATTTGCGGAAGTCTGGATTAAATCCGGCGGCCTCCAGAACAGAACCCAGGAAACGATGGTCGACCCTGTCGAAAGCTTTGGACTGGTCTAAATTGATCAGCGCAGCATCGGTGTCGTCTTCTAATCCCTCTATGATCGCGCGAACCAGATGCAAATTGTTCTGAATCGATCTCCCCTTCACAGCATAGTTCTGATCGGGTTCCACCAAGTCACCGATAACAATCTGCAGGCGGTTCGCAAGAACTCTTGTTAAAATCTTTAACTCTGTGTTTAGCAGAGTTATAGGCCTAAAATCATAAAAAAAACCCTCATGCCCGTCCTTTTTCTTCAGTAATGTGATCACTCCTCTGGTGACTTGGGCAGGAATTGATCCCTGCTCAAACCAGTGGTTGAACACATTCGTCAGAAGAGGGACGAACATGTGCGACAGCTTCAAAAACAGTTCGTAAGGCAAACCATC
Organism: Sepiola atlantica; assembly: GCA_963556195.1. Taxonomy (NCBI): domain Eukaryota; kingdom Metazoa; phylum Mollusca; class Cephalopoda; order Sepiida; family Sepiolidae; genus Sepiola; species Sepiola atlantica. Next base: position 51,471,837 of record OY744524.1, read on the forward strand.
AAGTCCAGGCGATTTATCCAATCCAGCCTGCTTCAACGCATTCTGGACCTCGCGCTCCGTAACCAGGCCATCACAGCCAGCCGCTTGCGCCTCATCCAGGCGGGGCGAGTCGGCCAAATAGCTGTCAAACTCCTGGACGCAGAGTCTGGGCAGTTGGGTGTAGAGATCCGCAAAATGCCCCCGAAATCCCTCACAGATCTCCCGCGTCGACACGAGGGACTGTCCTTCCAGGTTTTTCACTTCTCGAATGTAGTGATCCGAACTGCGACGAACTACAGCTTTACACTCCTTAGCGTCAACATTTACAGCTTCGTTAGACACTTTATCCAGCCTAGCTCTAACTACCTGACCCTCATATCGTTCGTTAGCCGCACGTTTCAGGTCCTCCTTGACTTGTGCTATTGTTAGGGGGCCCCCCTCAGCCACCACCCGGGCAAATTTAACTTCTAACCGTTTTTCTGTTTTAGCCTTCTTTAAGGCGAGGCTCTGGCTATACTGCACAGAAAAACGTCTAATTTTAGTTTTTAAGTTAACCCACCACTTAGTTCCGGTAACCGCCCCCACTAGAGCTCGCTGTATGAGTAATATCAGCTTTTCCCGGAAGTCACGTATCTCAAGCAAGGAGGTATTTAACTTCCAGTACCCAGCTAATTTAGGTCTAGTCCCTAAGTTCAAACTGGCCACAACTAGTTTGTGGTCAGAGTGTCCTAACCAGTGGAACTTTGGGCAAGATAGAAATTCTGCTTTGCCTCTTCTAATTAACATCCTTTCCAAGTAAGTGCTTGCACGGGAAGGCTCACTAGAGTGCCAAGTCTACATTTTCCGCCCCGGGTGCTCAAGACGGAACCTATCAACCAGATTGCATGAGTCCATCAGGTTAGACAGGCTGCTCTCGCACCTATCCATCCGTCTAGTCCCACCCACTCTGTCTATCTTGGGATCAAGGATGGCATTCCAATCACCCATTACAACTAGCCGCTCCGAACCCGCGAGGAACACCTCCAACCGTTGAAAAAAGGAAACCCTCTCTGCAGGAGTGCTGGGCGCATAAACCGCTACTATCCGAAACTTGCTGTTGCTAACGGCAACATCAGCCACAACCAGCCTGCCTTCCGCATCTGTGTGCACAATGTTTACCCTTGCGGCAAGGCTACGACTCACTAACAAGGAAACTCCCCTAGCATCACGGCTGCCGAATGCTGAGAAGACATCGTAATGCCCAGACAGCACCTGACAGTCGTCAATCGAGTCATAGTGGGTTTCCTGTAGCGCAGCCACATCTATGTTGCGGGCCATGAGTTCCCTCAGCACGCGAGCAGCATTGCTTCGGGATCTTATGCCCCTGGTGTTGAGACTTGCCAACTTGTGAACATGAGCACTATTCAGTGTTGATCACCGACCTAAAATCCTCAGGAGTGAGGACGCCGCAGGTCTGTCCCAGGCTGCCTGTCAGCAGATCGGTCGTAACTTGACCGCCTCGGGCCCAACCTCCGACGTCCAGAGGGAACGTTAGTTTGACAGCACGGTAAAATGAAGGGTGAAAATAAATGGGGACCCTACCTCCACCTGCCATCTGTTCGAACTTCTTCAGCGATGCATGCTCCTTTTCTGCCAGCTTGATGCCTTGAACTGCACCTGATGCTGCTTCGTTGACCATCCGCCACAGGGCCTTCGTCCTACCGCACTGCTGGGGCCTCAGGAAGGACATCACCATTGGGGCGTCAGGAAAGTTCCGGGGCTCGTCAACGAGCTTGCCGTCGATTGACGTCAAGTTCCGTAGCGGTCCAAAAGCTGATTTATGGTGCGTATTCAATGTTGATGTGGAGGTTAGAGGATCCACTTTGCAGATCTGTTCCCCGGGTAAAAAGGGGAGCTCCTTGCTTCGTGTCGTTCTAACAGGTTTGGGGGATATAGGTTTGGTTCCGGACCCCTCACTTCCTGTTACAGGTGCTCTCTCTACCGACTGAGAGTGGGGTGCAGCTGAGGGGGGTGCAATAGGGGTGGACGTTGTGAGTTCAGCTGGGATGGGAGTAGGGGTAGGCGTTGAAAGTTCAGTCTGGGGTGGGGTGAGGGGTAATGATATTTCAGCTTGGGCTGGTGTGGACGTAGTGGTTGTGGGTAATGAGAGTTCTGCTTGGGCTGTGGTGAGGGTGGGGTGGTGGTGTTGGGAAATGGGAGTTCAGTTGGGACTGGGGTATTGGGTAATGAGAGTTCAACTGGGGCTGGTGTGGTGGTGTTGGGAAGTGGGAGTTCAGCTGGGGCTGGAGTATTGGGTAATGAGAGTTCAGCTGCGGTTGGGGTGGGGGTAGGGGTGGTGGTGGATGTGTTAGTAGAGAGTTCAGTTGGGATCGGGACTGTGGCCTGAGGGGTGCTTTGCTCCATTTCTTCCTCTGGAGGGAGTTGGAGCGCAGCCTCTTTCTTTTTCCGGCTTTTTTTCTTGGGGAGTTTAGGTTGGTCTGTACTAGCCTCTGCGACCAGACCGGGGGCTGTTCTGCCTGTCTCTGCTTCGTCCCCTTCCGATTCTGAGGAGGGAACCTGCAGTTTCCGCTTTGTCGCAGGTGCTCTGCTTGATTGTTCAGCTTGTTGAGCCTCCTGCTCGGGGGCCGTACTCTGTTTGTTAACTTTGGGGATAGGTGGGGATACAGTCTTTTTGGTATTTTTCCGCACTGGAAGAGCGTTCTCTCCGCTCCAGGCACCCAACCGCAGGCCGTTCGACTTGCTGCGGTTGACTATGGCCCCTGTCACTTCTTCGTACCGAGCGAGCGCCTTAATCACCGTTCGAATGTCAGTACGGCTCGACACGCAAACGGTGACATCATCGGCAAACGCGGAAACCCTGACTCGCGCTTTGCGAGGAGGGATAGCGATCCCGCGCAGGACTGGTGTTGTCGCCTGATCCCTTAATTTGTGAAGGAAGGGTTCCAACGCCAGGATGTAGAGCAGGGGCGACAGCGGACAACCCTGACGTACCGACCGAGAAACAACGAACGATTCCGACCTCTTTCCATTGACTTGCACCACTGCCGTCGGCGAGTCATACAGAATAGAGATCATCCTGCGGAAGTCCGGACCAAAACCGGCAGCCGCTAAAACAGCTTTCAGGAAACCATGGTCGACCCTATCGAAAGCCTTGTACTGATCTAAATTGATCAGCGCGGCTTCAGCGTCGTCTTCTGTCCCCTCTATGATCATGCGAATAAAATGCAAGTTGTTCTGAATCGACCTCCCCTTCACAGCAAAGTTCTGCTCAGGCTTGATCAAATCACCGATAACAACCTGCAGGCGGTTCGCAAGAACGCGGGCCAAAATCTTTAACTCTGTGTTTAGCAGAGTTATGGGCCTGTAGTCGTCTAAATTTCCCCCACCAGGTTGGTCCCTCTTCTTCAGTAATGTGACCACTCCTTTGGTTACCTGTCCAGGGATTGACTCCTGAACAAACCAGTGGTTAAACACATCCTTCAGAATTGGGACAAACATGGGCGACAGCCTCAGATACATTTCGTACGGCAGACCATCGAGTCCTGGAGATTTGTTCATGCCGACCTGCATCAACGCAGTAACGATCTCGACCTCCGTAATCCTGCCATCACAGCCAGCTGCTCGAGCCGCCTCGAGGCGGGCCGACTCAGCCAAATAGCTGTCAAACTCATGGCCGCGGAGTCTGGGCAGTTGGGTGAAGCGTTCCTCCAAATGCTCACGAAACCCCTCACAGATCTCACGAGACGATACCAGGGTATGTCCTTCCAGGTTTTTCACCTTCCGAATGTACCCATCCGAACCACGACGTAAAGCAGCCTTACGCTCAACAGCGTCAACGTTCACGGCTTCGTTAGAGACTTTCTTTAACCTAGCTCTAACTACTTGACCTTCGTATCGCTCGCTAGCCAAGCGATTGAGGTCCCCCGTAATTAATGCTATCTCTAGAGGATCCCCCCAGCCACCGCCCGGGTCATCTTATCCTCTACTCGCTTTTGCGTCCTAGCCCTATCTTGAGCGAGGCGCTGGCTGTAGCGGACACAAACGTTTCTAACCTGAGCCTTAGTTTTAACCCAGTACCTACTCCCGATAACCACCCCCACTAATCCCCGCTGGAGTAGTAACGTTAGCTGTTCCCGGAAGTCTCGTATCTCCAGTAAGGAGGTATTAAACTTCCAGTACCCAGCCAACCTAGGCCTATCACTTAAGTTCAACCGGGCCATAACCAATTTATGGTCCGAATGTCCTAACCAAGTGAACGTGGGACAAGATATGAAATCTACGTCGCCTCTTCTAACTAACATTCTGTCCAAGTAAGTACTCGGACAGAAGGCCGCGCTAGTATGCCACGTCCACATCTCCCGCCCTGGGTGATCAACGCGAAATCTGTCGACAAGATCGCATGAGGCCATCAGGTCAGATAGACTGCTTTCACACCTCGCCGACCCTCTATTCCCACCGACCTTATCTATCTTTGGGTTTAGGATGGCATTCCAGTCTCCCATTAAAACTACTCGCTCCGGACCCTTGATGAACGCCTCCAACCATCGAAAAAAGGAAACCAGCACTGTTGGGCGCATAAACCGCAACGATCCGAAACTTGCTGTTTTCAACGGCAACATCGACCACGACCAGTCGTCCCACCGCATCCGCATGAACAACGCTCACCGCCGCAGGCAGGTGCGTCTCACTAACAAAGAGATGCCACAACTATGAGCATCGCCATATGCTGAGTAGACGTCATAGTCGTCAGTCAGCACATCACAATCCCCATACGAACCGAAGTGGGTCTCTTCAATCGCAGTTACATCTACCTCACGGGCAACGCGAGCAGCTCTGCTTCGGGATCTCATGCCCCTCACATTCCAACAAGCCAAGTTTAAATTTGTGATCCCCATCAGTTAGTGTCACACACGGGGCCAAAGTCCTCGGGAGTGAGGACACCGAAGGCCTGACCAAGACTGCCGGTCAGCAGTTCGGACGAAAAACGTCCGTCTCTTGCCAGACCTCCCACGTCCAAGGGGAAAGTAAGTTTTAATGCCCGAAAAAATGAGGGGTGAACATAAATGGGGTCCCTCCCTGGACATTTAAAATTTAATTTAGTCAATGACGGGTGCTCCTCATCCATTAGCTTCATCCCGGGAATTGCCCCCTTGCCAGCCTCCAACATTCTCCAAATGGCCCTCGCCCAGCTGTCGAAGGTACTTTAAAAGGCCAACAAAGCTTGATAAATTCTAAATTTTGATGTGATTTAATGGAGTATTTATAACAAATCTACACCAGTACAGCGGTCTATCCACTAGACACTGTTCAAATTACATGATTAAATTAACAAGTAATAATAACTATTATTTTCTTTGAACAAACATTGTATAATACTATTTAACAAATTCTTACATGAGTTTTGAATATCAACAAAGAATTTTAGACTCCCCTAGGCTGTTTTTCTCTAATTCAACATAGCTTTTATACGCCATTTTAAAACCGAAAATGACATTAATTCACTTCTTTTGGCTAAGATCAAAGTGTAGTATCTGTTCCGATGGATACTGCACTCCATAGACTGGTATCGTCTTGGCCTTTGGGGCTTCATTCCGCCGGTCTATGGGTTTGTCCTGTGCAGTTCTAGGAGGTCCACACTCCCAGGTTTTGCCTCCCCTCTTTGTGGAGGAGTAAGTTTATTGCTTACTGCTAGAGGCGCCCTATCGGGGAATGCCGAATAACAGCATCTACGTTTCTCTTCGGACTATTTTGCAGATGAAAAGCGGGGGGGGGGGGAGAGAACGGTTAGAGCGATTTCAGTAGTGCTCCAGAAGCCTCCTTGATTTTTTTAAAACTGCTCAATGTTCTAGATAGAGTAGTGATAAGTTTGTATAATATTTTAACGCCATTTACGATTCTCTTCGGACTATTGTGCAGAATAAAAACGAGGTAGGATCGGTAAGAGTGATGTCAGTAGAGGCTTCTGCGGTATAGCACCCGGTGGGGGGACTTCTGCTGTATAGGAACCTTAGGCTTCTGCGGTATGGCACCCGAGGAAAAGTGCTCAATATCCTAGATAGAGCTACTGTAGTGATAGGTTTGGAAAATATTTTAACGCCATCTTCGTTCCCCTTTGGACTATTTTGCAGATGGAAAGGAGGGAGGATACCTAAGTGATTTCAGTAGTGCTCAGGAGGCCTCCTTGATTTTCAAAGTACTCGGCGTTGTCCAGGAGAAAAGTGCTCAATGTCCTAGATAGAGCTACTGTAGTGATAGGTTTGGATAATATTTTAACAGCATCTACGCTGAAAAGGATGGGGGAATCGATAAGAGTGATTTCAGTCTGGGCAAATTTTTTCGGGGTCGGGCAAAATTTTCTTTTATTTTTTTTAACTTAAAATATTTCTCAGGGTTGTGGGAGAGTGAAAAAAAGGTTGAGGGAGGCTGGAGAAATTAGGGGTCGGGGAAAATTTTAGGGGTCAGGCCAAAATTTTAAGGGGTCGGGCAAAATTTTTATTTTTTAAACTTAAAATATTTCTCAGGGTTGTGGGAGAGTGAAAAGTTGAATGGGGGGGCTCGAGAGATTAGGGGGTCGCGGAAAATTTTAGGGGTCGGGCCAAATTTTTTAGGGGTCGGCCAAATTTTTTTTTTTTTTTAACTTAAAATATTTCTCAGGGTTGTGGGAGAGTGAAAAAAAGTTGGGAGAGGGGGCTGGAGGTCGGGGAAAATTTTAGGGGTCGGGCCAAATTTCTTAAGGGTCGGGCCAAATTTTTTTATTATATATTTTTGAACTTAAAATATTTCTCAGGGTTGTGGGAGAGTGAAAAAAATTTTGGATGGGGGGGGGGGTCCGGAGAGATTAGGGGGTCGGGGAAAATTTCTTAGGGGTCGGGCAAAATTTTTTTTTTTTAAACTTAAAATATTTCTCAGGGTTGTGAGAGAGTGAAAAAAAGTTGAATGGGGGGGCTGGAGAGACTAGGGGGTTGGGGAAAATTTTAGGGGTCGGGCCAAATTTTTTAAGGGTCGGGCTAAAAAGTTTTATTTTATATATTTTTGAACTTAAAATAATTCTCAGGGGTGTGAGAGAGTGAAAAAAAAATTGGATGGGGGATGGTGGAGAGATTAGGGGGTCGAGGAAAATTTCAGAGGTCGGGCCAAATATTTTTTTATTTTAAACTTAAAATATTACTCAGGCGATAGGTACGTATTTAAAATTCAGGGGTGGCGATAGCTACGTATATAGCATGTGCACATGGGCGGCAATAAGTACGTACATAACATGCGCTCGAGGGCGGCGATAAGTACATATACAGCACGTGCACGGGGCGGCGATAAGTACGTATATAGCACGTGCACCGGAACGGCGAAAAGTACGTATTTTGCATTCACACTGGGGCAGTGATAGGTACGTATTTAGCATTCACACCGGGCCAGCGATAGGTACGTATTCAGCATTCGCACCAAAGCGGCAATATGTACATATTAATTATTCACACTAGGGCAGCGATAGGTACTTATGTAGTATGCACACCGGGGCGGCAATAGGTACGTATTTAGCATTCACACTGGGGCGGCGATAGGTACTATTTAGCATTCGCACCGGGGTAGCGATAGGTACGTATATAGTATGCGCACCGGGGTGGCAGTTGATACATATATAGTATGAACACCAGGGCAGAGATAAGTACCTATATAGAAGGCGCAGATAGAGGTGTTACTTTTTATAGAAATATGTCATACTATTGTCCTGGGCAACGTAGGAGAAATGTTGGGGAAGAAACAGCTTTCGCAAAAGGCAAAATTAGAAAGTAGCGGTGAAATGGGGCGACCAGGGAAGAGAAAGGTAGAAAGATAAAGAGACGGCTATAGAGAGAGGGGGAGAAATAGAAGTTTGAATATAAAGATGTTACACACGCGATTTTTCTTCAAATATATGTTTTTATGACCCCGAGCAACGCCGGGTAGCCCCGCCAGTATATATATATACACACACAATTGTATACACATATATATACACACATATATACTAATACGTATATATATACACACAAATATATACAGATATATATACACATATATACTAATATATATATATATACACATATATATATACATATATATGTATTAATATATATATACATCTATTATATAAATCCCACCTGTATGTATGTATGTATGTATGTATGTATGTATGTATGTATTTATGTATGTATGTATGTATGTATGTATGTAAAGCTTCTCCTCCGAGAGTACCCAACAAACGGTCACACGGGTGACATCATTCTGACCGGCCAGCCCAGGTGCGTGTAATATCTCAGAACCGGAAAATAAAATTGACTCTTCCGGGGTCGACTGAGCACTTTTCTCCAATGACGGGTGGCTTTTAACTCCATTTTTCAACGTTGTTTAGTACTTATTTAAGAATAAATCAATGCTATCATGTAAAATTTCAAAAATAATGCAAAGTCACGATAAACCAAAATGACGTCAGAGAGTGGCAGGAAGAAATTCACTCACACTACAACCGTTTTTTCCTTTCTTTCTTCTTTCCCTCTCACTCCCACACTTTCTACCTTTCTTTCTTAATTATAAATAGACGCTAATATTCCTTCCCCCATCCCTTCCTCACTATGGTCATTCTGTTATCATGATATAATCCTTCCAGGCATTACCTCCTCATTTAAGGCAAAATTACGGGGGTGGAGCGGCATTCGCCGGTGGGGGGCCTCAGGCCAAATTTGGGGAGGGAGGAGTGTCGGCATTCGCCGGTGTGAGCGCCTCAGGCCAAATTTGGAGGAGGGGGAGGATACCTAAGTGATTTCAGTAGTGCTCAGGAGGCCTCCTTGATATTCAAAGTACTCTGCGTTGTCCGGGAGAAAAGTACTCAATGTCCTAGATAGAGCTACTATAGTGATAGGTTTGGATAATATTTTAACAGTATCTACGCTGAACAGGATGGGGGAATCGATAAGAGTGATTTCAGTAGTGCTCAGGAGGCCTCCTTGATTTCGAAATTACTCGGCGTTGTCCGGGAGAGAAGTGTTCAATATCCTAGATAGAGCTACTGTAGTGATAGGTTTGGAAAATATTTTAACGCCATCTTCGTTCCCCTTTGCACTATTTTGCAGATGAAAAGGAGGGAGGATACCTAAGTGATTTCAGTAGTCCTCAGGAAGCCTCTTTAATTTTCAAAGTACTCGGCGTTGTCCGGGAGAAAAGTGCTCAATATCCTAGATAGAGCTACTGTAGTGATAGGTTTGGAAAATATTTGATCACTATCTTCGTTCCACTTTTGACTATTTTGCAGATGAAAAGGAGAGAGGGGTCAGTTAGAGTTATTTCAGTAGTAGCAACTGCGGTATTGCACCTGGGGAGTACTTCTGCGGTATAGGAACCTGAGGCTTCTGCGGTATGGCACCAGGGGAGTTCTTCTGCGGTATAGGAACTTGAGGCTTCTGCGGTATGGCAGCCAGGGAGGGGCTTCTGCGGTATAGAAACCGGGGAGGGGTGCTTCTGCTGTATAAGAACCTGATCTTTTTGCGGTATGGCACCCAGGGGGTGTTTCTGCGGTATGGCACCCGGGGGGTGTTTCTGTGTATAGAAACCGGAGGGTGGTGCTTCTGCGGTATAGGAACCTGAGGCTTCTGCGGTATGGCACCAGGGGAGTGCTTCTGCAGTATAGGAACCTGAAGCTTCTGTGGTATAGCAACCAAGGGTGGGGGGCGTCTGCAGTATAGGACCACGAGGCTTCTGCGGTATAGCAACCGGTGGGGGGGTTCTTCTGCGGTATAGGACCACGAGGCTTCTGCAGTATAGCAATCGAGGGGTGCTTCTTCGGTATAGCAATGGGGGGATGGGGTGCTTCTGTGGTATGGCACCCAGGGAGTTGCTTCTGCAGAATGACACCCAGGGGTGGGGTGCTTCTGAGGTATAGGACCACGAGGCTTCTGCCGTATAGCAACCAGGGGTGGGGTGCTTCTGCGGTATAGGACCACGAGGCTTCTGCGGTATAGTATTCGCACTGGGCCGGTGATAGGTACGTATTTCGCCTTCGCACCGGGGCTGCGATAGGTACATATGTAGTATTGCACAGGGGCAGCGATAGGTACGTATGTAGCATTCACACTGGGGCAGCGATAAGTACGTATATAGCATGCATACCGGGGCGGCAATAGGTACGTATATAGTATATGCACCGGGGCGGCAATAGGTACGTATATAGTATGTGCACTGGGGCGACGATAGGTACTATATAGCCTGCGCACCACGGTGGCGATACATACGTATATAGTATGAATACTAGAGCGGAGATAAGTACCTATATAGAAAGCGCAGATAGAGGTGGTACTTTTTATAGAAATATGTCATACTATTGCCCTGGGAAACGTAGGAGAAATGGTCGGGAAGAAGCAGCTTTCGCAAAAGGCAAAATTAAAAAGTAGCATTGAAATGGGGCGTCCAGGGAAGAGAAAGGTAGAAAGATAAAGAGACGGCTATAGAGGAGGAGGGGAAATAGAAGTTTGAATATAAAGATGTTACACACGCGATTTCTCTTCATGTTTTTATGACCCCGAGCAACGCCGGGTAGCCCCGCTAGTATATATATAATATGCATATACAAATATATATATATATTCATATAGGTATACACATACAAATTACTATATATATATACACGCGTACACACATACATACATATATATACACACATATATATAGATATATAGATATACACACATACATACATATATATACACACCCACATACATACATAGATATATACACCCACATACATATATACACACATACACACACATACATATATATACACACATACACACATATATATATTATATATATGATATGTGATATATTATATATATATTATATATTATATATATTATATATATGTATTGTATTGCATATATGTTATATTTGTTAAATATATCATATATATATATTATATATATAATATATATACAATACAATATATATACAACATATATTATGATATATTTATTCATTTTGGTACAGAACCATCAGTGTAACTTTATAATATATAGATACATGTTATATATATTGTATATATTATGTATATATGTTATATATATAGTATTTGATATATATATATATCGTATATGTTATATATCATATATATATTATATATATTTCATAGTATATATAATATATATTTTATTTAATATATTATATCATATATTATATAGTATATATAATAAATATTATATACATTTTATATGATATATATATCATCTCATATATTTAATATATATAATACTATATATATAACATAGATATAATATATATATATCATAATATATATGATATATATAATATATACAACATAATATGATATATATAAGATATATATATAATATAACATATAATATAATATATATAATATGTATAACATATAATGTATTTATTTAATATATATAACATAAGATATAATATATATGTAATATATATATATATCATTTATAATATATATTTATATATTATATATGATATATATATATATTACATATATATTATATCTTATGTTATATATATTAAATAAATACATTATATGTTATACATATCATATATATTATATTATATGTTATATTATATATATATCTTATATATATCATATTATGTTGTATATATTATATATATCATATATATTATGATATATATATATATTATATCTATGTTATATATATAGTATTATATATATCATACTATATGTGATGTATATATATATTATATATATATAGGACTATATGTTATACATATGCTATATATCTTATATGTTCTATATATTTATATTATATATATATTATATATATTATATTATATGTTATATATATTATATATTATATCGTATGTTATGTATGTTATATGTTTTATATATATATGTTATAATATGTTATATTTATTATACATATCATATTATGTTATATATATTATATATATTATATCATGTTGTATATATTATATATATATATATATTATGTTTATATATATCATATTATGTTATATATAATATATATATATATTATATTATGTTATATATAATATATATTATATTATAATATATATATATTATAGTATATATTATATTATATGTTGTATAGACATGTATATATAATATGTATATTATAAGTTATATATATATGTATATAAGTTATATATATATGTATATATATGTTATATATATTATATATATATTATACATATATTATATGTTATATATATATTATGTGTATATATATTACATATATTACATATATATTACATATATACATTATATATATTATATATATCATATTACATATATTATATACATTATATTACATATACTATATATCATATTACATATATAATATCACATATATTATATATTATATATTATATTACCTATATCATATTACATATACATCATATATATATTATATTACATACATATTATATTACAAATATATTACATATATATTATATATTATATATTATATAACATATATAATATCACATATACATCATATATATATTATATTACATACATATTATATTACATATATATTACATATATATTATATATGTTATATTACATAAATATTATATTACATATATATTACATATCTATCATATATATATTGTATTACATATATATTAAATATATTTTATATATATATTATATTACATATATATTATATTACATATATATAATATGCATATTCATTACATATATTTTATATATTATATATATATTATATCTCATATATATTATATATATCATATATATATTATATTATATATATATTATATATATATATTATATATATGTTATATATTTTAATTATATATATTATATAACATATATATTATATATACATCATATATATTATATTACATATATATCATATATATTTTATATATATATATTATATATATATATTAATCATATATAGGTTATATATATATAATATATGTATTGTATTGTATATATATTATATTTATTAAATATAACATATATATACATTATATATAAAATATATATACAAAACAATATATATATATATATAACATACTAGCGGAACCCGTCGCCCGGCGTTGCACGGGAGAAATGGCCTATAGTTCTTTCTCCAGCCCCACCCCCTATACCGTGTTGGCGAATGTTGCAAATTTAAAAAAAAAATAAAGTGGCAGAGTCGAATGGGATCGAACGCCGAAACTGTCGCTCATTAAACCTCCATTCTTACCCACGACGCCACGCTTATGACTTAAAAATAAGTGTGTAAATAGGCTAATAACGCTATGGTTGTTTATTGACATGCGTGTTATGTTAACATTTACATTCTGCCGACCAAATGGAAACTTCAACAATAACACGGTGTAGGTAATTTTTCGATGAAGTAAATTCATTTGGGCAATTTTTCTATAATATGCGTGTTTAAGGTGTATGTTTTTGAAAATGTAAATGTATCCGCGTCTACCAGTATCTTAGTGCTTAATGAATTAAATAGGAAGTCGATTCGATCAAGAAATGTTATCCGCCATATTGAATCATTAAATGTTGCAGGAACTGTGTTCGTTAATTTCATTCGCTTAAATCCGGAATGAATTTAAATGTAGAAGGTAGAATTAGATAGAACGTAATCTGATATTCGCGAATAATCATCGGCGTGTAAGGGAGCGGTTGTTAAGTATTTGCGTATTGCTTAATATCATGTAGTAAAATAATGCCAGACAAATACGAAATAACAATGGGTGCTTTATGAAAATTATACTGTGTTTATTAGTTCTCGGTGTCGATGAGTGTAGTCACAGTACAGAATTGTTAGGGAGAAAAGTTTTTACTACCACCTATATGGAGTTGGTATTTCGGAGAGTCGTGGCGGCCGGGCCGAATGTAATATTCAGTGTAAGTTTGGAAAGAAGAATAACAGATATACTAAAACAAGCTCGAGTGAATAAGTGCAATGTAATTGTGAGTTCAGTAGCCCGTGATGCATGTGGTTATTTTCCTATTCCCCGAGAAGGTACAGGGGAAAAACCGTCTCTACTTTATATATTAGAGAAATATTATGATATATGTATTCATTTGTTAGAAAACCATCATTGTAACTTTATAATATAATATATATATATATATATATATATGTTATATATATTGTATATATTATGTATATATGTTATATATATAGTATATGATATATATATTATATATATTATGTTATATATTATATATATATATTACATATATTTCATAGTATATATGATATATATATTATATATATTTTATATGATATATATATTATATCATATATTATATAGTATATATAATATATATATTATATAAATTTTATAATATATATATATATCATATCATATATTATATATATATTATATATGATATATATATATATTACATATATATTATATCTTATGTTATATATATATTAAATAAATACATTATATGTTATACATATTATATATATTATATCATATGCTATATTATATATATATATATATATATATATATCTTATATATATCATATTATGTTGTATATATATATATCACATATATGTGAGATATATATATATATTATATCTATGTTATATATATAGTATTATATATATATATCATACTATATGTGATATATATATATATATATATATATATATATATATATATATATATATATATATATATATCATATACTTTAAATTGGATGAATAAGCTCTTAAAAATATAATACATCGCTATTCTGATGATAAAATACGATTTATCATTTATTATAAAAAAATGAAAACATCAAACTATGTTGTTAAAAATAACACTTCTCAAACCCAAAGTACATTAGGAAGAACCAATGTAATATATCAGTTCCAATGCCCTATGGGAGAATGTATCTCCGACAACAATAAAAAAAACAAATTCTTACATAGGATTCACTTCCACAACACTATCCCGAAGACTCACCTTACATCTCTCCGACACTAGCTCTATATGCCAACAAATACAAAACATAATTGCACCCCCTCCCAATATAGAAACATCCTTGTTAACAATATCAAAATAATACACAGCGATACCAATATCAAAAAATTAAAAATACTCGAAGCCCTCTACATAAAAACTAAACATCCCACAATTAATAATGTCAATTATGAAACTAGTCGCAACATTTTAAAGTGTATAGCATAATTAACATTACCAAATTCTTAGCCATTAGGTAGTTATGCGTTTGAATTGTACGCACTTTCTTTAACGTCATCAATTTCTTAACGGTTTAAACAGTCAAACTTTTAAATCTCTCATATGTGTAGAACGCCATCACGCTCTCATGTACATTTCAACTTTACAGACGCTTTTTCAAGTTATAAACTACTTGCCGTTATAATTCAAAAATGAGGACAACAGTAAAGTCATAATTTGTAAAGACACTAAAACTAATACTGCCTGAAGATGATTTGACGATTAAAATCGAAAGTACTTGCAAAAAAGAAAACAAGAATGGAACAAGAAACCCATGGATCATATTAGATCGACAATTCGGAAAATTGAAGAAATAAAAAAAGTCGCATGAAAAAAAAAACAACTCCGTGGCATTTAATCAGTGGTGTCCTCCCTCCCTCCGGTAATTAAATATGGCGATCTGATTAAGCAGCCGATTGGCTGTTGAATCAGTATGCCCTCCCTCCGGTAATTAAATATGGCGATCTGATTAAGCAGCCGACGTTAATCTGGCACGTTAAACATGTAAACCGTCCTAAGTTTGTTTATTCTTAGCCATTATGTTTTAAAACACAAATTTATTAAATCAAATTGTTTAATTAAAATAATAATTGATTTAAAAATTACTATATAAAAACGCGCGTGCGCACGCACGCACACACCCACACACAGTTCAGGTAAACTTTTTCTTTCCGAGAATTAAAACTTTTTTCGTGTTTACTGTATTTGATTTCTTAATACTTTCATATCCAATATTATCATTTTTTCACGACCTCAACAGAATTTATGATTCCATGTTTTATTTATTAAAAAAAAAGATGTGATTTTTTTTTCTTTAATGTCAACAAAATAAACTAACACATTGTACTGGAAAACTATACAACTGATTGTAGAATCAAATTGTTTAATTAAAAAAGGTACACACACACGCACACGCACACGCACACGCACACACGCGCGCGCGTTCACTGAATTTGATTTTTTGGTGCCTTTTCATTTTACGACCCAAGCTAACTTTGACCGCGTCGTTACAGTTAGGGTTAGGTTTGTTTTTTTTCCTTTTTAATTAAAAATATTTACATGTAGCGGGGGGGGGGGGGGAAGATAAAAAAATTGGGGGAAGGCGGTCAAAAAAAAATTTTTTTTTTCTTCACTAAAAAATATTTCAATGACTGGTAATATAAAAAAATTGAGGGGGGGTACAAAAAAAATTTTCTTCCTTTTTAAACTACAAGTCTTTCTATTTATGGGCGAGGGTACAACAAAAATCGGGGTAGGGTCGAATTTTTTTTCTTTATTTTCAACTAAAAATATTCTTTGTCATAAACACAGAAAATCAATGTCTAACCACCACAGAAATATGACTGGGGCTCCATTGGCTTACGCGTGAGCCTTCATTTCTGATGCGGCAGCCTAGCAAAAATATGCGACCGGAGGGAGCATATATTTGCTAGTATATATAATACATATATATCTATATATATATATAATACATATATATATATATATATATAATATATATATATATATATAATATATATATATATATATATATAATATATATATATATATATAATACATATATATATACATATATATATATCATACATATATATACATATTATACATATATATATATTATACATATATATACATATATATACATATACATATATATACATATGTATATATATCATACATATATATACATATATATATCATACATATATTTACATATATATATATATCATACATATATTTACATATATATATATATATTATACATATATATACATATATATATTATACATATATATACATATATATAATACATCTATATACATATATATATATTATACATATATATACATATATATTATACATATATATACATATATATTATACATATATATAAATTATATATATATATATATTATACATATATATACATTATACATATATATATATTATACATATATTTACATTATATATATATATATATATATATATATATATATATATACATTATACATATTAGCAAATATATGCTCCCTCCGGTCGCATATTTTTGCTAGGCTGCCGCGTCAGAAATGACGCTAGTATGTAATTTGGGTAGGGCTTTTTATCTCTACAATTAATTTCAATAATATATTGCACATGATAAATAACAACATTAATAAAAAAGAAAAAATAGTTTGCATTGTTATCGTCTGATCGCTTTTATTTCCACCCAATCGTTTTGCACCAAATCCACGCAAGAATTTACAAAATAATTAAGAATAATAGTTTTAGCTTTTCAAAGAGAAAAAAAGTGTACTTTATATAAAATTAACATTAAAAAAATACTGCGAATACGATTCTAAAAACAGTTATTTACTTGCCCAGTAAAAGGTGCCTCCCCCAAGTTATCGTCTGCTCGCTTTTCTTTACACTGAATCGTTGTGCGCCAAATCCACGTCAGAATATAATAAGTAATATTGTATGTCTTTCAAAGCGGAAAAAGGTGTACGTAAATTAAAATCAAC
Organism: Sepiola atlantica; assembly: GCA_963556195.1. NCBI lineage: Eukaryota > Metazoa > Mollusca > Cephalopoda > Sepiida > Sepiolidae > Sepiola > Sepiola atlantica. The sequence goes on from OY744524.1 coordinate 51,489,561, forward strand.
AATAAAAAAAACAAATACAGTGAAAACTATTCTAAAATCAGTTAGGTAGTTTTCCAGTACAATGTGTTGTTTTTTGTTGACAAAAACACTAAATTCATTATAATGTGTGTGTGTGTTTTTTTAAAAGTAATTTTTAAATCATTCAAACAATTTGTTAAAATCAAAATTTTAAAAAACTAAATGCAGCGAACACTAATTTTCAAATCGGGAAAAAGGTGTATCTGAAAATTATCAATAAAAAAAATCCGTACTCTTTTACTGCAGGCCCGCGATAACTTTCGGAAAAAAAAAGTTTAGCTAAACTAAATTCTTTATAATGTGTGTGTGTTTATCAAGTATTATTTTAATTAAACAATTTGATTCAATAAATTTGTGTTTTAAAACACAATGGCTAATAAGATTAAGAAAATAAACAAACTCAGAACATTTTGATAAAATAAATCAGTAAAGTATTAACTCGCCCGTTCAGAGGGAGGTACGCTGTTCAATCAGTTGGACGTAGAGGAAATAACTACGTAACTCAATTTATAAATAAACAATAAAATAAACAATTATAATTTATAAGTAAGATTATTAGCGGGCAAAATGATGTAAATACATGTTGAAATCTGAAGAAAACAATCATGAGTGTATATTTGCGAATACTAATTTATTAGAAGTTCAAAAGCAATTGATTATGTAAATTGGGAAATGCGCATAGTGTTTGTGGCGGTTTTTTAAATAGTATATGATAAAGCTGGCGGACTTAATAAATAGTCATAGTACTCTGATGGAGTCTGGGCTTCAGACAGACAGACAGATACATGAACTCCATTATTAATATATATGTATATATATATAAATATATATATATTATACATATATAAATCATATATATATATATACATATATATATATATTATAAATATATATACATAAATATATATATATATATTATACATATATATACATATATATATTATACATATATATATATTATATATATACATATATATATATTGTATATATATACATATATATATTATAAATATATGTATATATATTGTATATATATACATATGTATATATATATTGTATATATATACATATACATATGTATATACATATATATCTATTATATATATACATATATATAATATATATATATATTATATATACATATATATATTGTATATATACATGCATATACATATATATGCATATATATATTATATATATATATATATATTATATATATACATGTATATATATATACATATACATATATATATATATATATATGATATATATACATATATATATTATATATATAAATTAATATATATTATACATAGATGCATACATATATATATATATACATATATATATTATATGCATAAATATATATTATACATAGATACATACATATATATATATTAGACATATATACATATATATATTAAACATATATATATATTATACATATATTATACATATACATATATATATATTATACATATATACATATATATATATTATACATATATACATATATATATTATACATATATACATATATATATATATTATACATATATACATATATATATTATACATATAGATATATATATATATTATACACATATATATATTGTATATATATATACATACATATATCATACATATATACATATATATATTATACATATATATTATACATATATATACATATATATATATTATACATATACATATATATATATTATACATATATACATATATATATATTATACATATATATAAATATATATATATATTATACATATATATATACATATATATATATATATATATTATACATATATATACATATATATATATTATACATATATATACATATATATATATTATACATATATATACATACATACATACATATATATTATACATATATATAGATATATATATATCATACATATATATACATACATATATATATTATACATATATATACATACATATATATATATTATACATATATATACATATATATATATTATACATATATATATATATTATACATATATATACATACATACATATATATTATACATATATATATATATATATATATATTATACGTATATATACATACATATATATATATTATACATATATATACATATATATATATATTATACATATATATACATACAAATATATTATACATATATATACATATATATATTATACATATATAGATATATATATATTATACATATATATACATATATATATATTATACATTTTATACATATATATATATATATTATACATATATATACATATATATTATACATATATATTCATATATATTATACACATATATATATATTATACATATATTTATATATACATATATATAAATATATATATTATACACATAAATATACTATACATATATATCATACACATAAATATATTATACATATATATATATAATATATATATATATATATATATATAGTATAAACATAAATATATTATACACACATATATATATATATTATACATATATTTATATACATATATATATATATATATATATATATATATATATATATTGTGTGTGTATTTAGGCAGCATATTTTCATTTAGGCAAACATTATTAAATAACACGGAGTGGTTTTGTTTTAATCGACTTTTTTCTTATTTTTCAATTTTCCGAATTGTCCATCTAATGTTTCGGTCAAATTGATGTAAATATGATCCATTGGTTTCTTGTTCCATTCTTTTTTCTTTTTTACAAGTACTTCCGATTTGAATCGTCAAATCATCTTCAGGCGGTATTCGTTTTAGTGTCTTTACAAATTATGACTTTACTGTTGTGCTGATTATAACGGCGAGTAGTTTATAACTTGAAAACGCGTCGTAAAGTTTAAATGTACATGAGAGTGTTATATATTATACACACATATATATATATACATATATTATACACACACATATATATACATATATATATATATATATATATTACACACATATATATATATATTATACACATATTATAATATAAAATGAAGTAATAAAATAAGGTGTCAATCAAATTTTATTAGAATTCAAAGTTCATGCAAAGCATCCTTAAGTCCTTAGCTCATGAGTTTTCAAAGATAATTCTTCTCTTCAGAGGACCATTACCGCAGTTATACTACTACAGGCAATAAAATTACGCTTTGAAAATATATAAAATTATATACACAAATATATAAAAATACATAACATCAAACATATCAATCCAAAAACATACTTTTGTTGAATCCATACAGTCCATCCAGGTCATACAAGTTGAGAAGCATAATCAGGAAGGACATTACTCCAAGATACAAACAGCAGTCCAAATATGTGAAATTGAAGGGGCCGGCAAGGTTATCCAGTCGCGAAATGTGTCCATATTCAATGTTAATGTTATGTGTCCATATTTAATGTTAATGATAAATAAATCAATTTATCATTAACATTGAATATGGACACATTTCGCGACTGGATAACCTTGCCGGCCCCTTCAATTTCACATATTTGGACTGCTGTTTGTATCTTGGAGTAATGTCCTTCCTGATTATGCTTCTCAACTTGTATGACCTGGATGGACTGTATGGATTCAACAAAAGTATGTTTTTGGATTGATATGTTTGATGTTATGTATTTTTATATATTTGTGTATATAATTTTATATATTTTCAAAGCGTAATTTTATTGCCTGTAGTAGTATAACTGCGGTAATGGTCCTCTGAAGAGAAGAATTATCTTTGAAAACTCATGAGCTAAGGACTTAAGGATGCTTTGCATGAACTTTGAATTCTAATAAAATTTGATTGACACCTTATTTTATTACTTCATTTTATATTATAATATTAATGCTCTATCCAGTATATTGAGCTTCAGTTTTTTTATCCGGATGTTTCACTAATTATAAGATATTAGTTGACGCTTATATCTTTTGTTGGATTGCTTCATATATATTATACACATATATATATTATAAACATACGTACATATATTTATTATATACATATGTATTATACACATATATACATATATATTATACACATATATATATCATACACATATATACATATATATATTATATACATATATATGATAAACATATATATATATCATACACATATATACACATATATATTATACACATATATATATATCATACACATATATATATATATATATATATATATATATATATATATACACATATATATATATCATGCACATATATATTGTACATATATATATACATATATATATACATAAATTTATACACATATATATACACATATATATACATAAATATATGAATATATATACATATATATATATATAAACATATGTATACATAAATATTATACACATATATATATTATACATATACTTATATATATATCATACATATATATATATATTATACATATACTCATATATATTATACACACACATATATATATATACATATATTATACACACATATATATGTATTATATATATTTGTACATATATCATACATCATACATATATATATATATATTGCATATATATGTACATATATCATACATCATATATATATATATATATATATGTTATATATATACATATATGATACATCATACATATATATATGTTATATGTATATATATATACATATATTATACATCATACATATATATATGTTATGTGTATATATATATATATATACATATATTATACATCATATATATATATATTATACATCATCATTATATATATATATATGATACATCATACATATATATATATTATATATCATACGTATATATATATTATACATCATACGTATATATATATATTATACATCATACGTATATATATATATTATACATCATACGTATATATATATATGATACATCATACATATATATATATATGATACATCATACATATATATATATATATGATACATTATACATATATATATATATATATATATATATATATATATATATGATACTTCATACATATATATATACATATGATACTTCATACATATATATATATATATATGATACTTCATACATATATATATATATTATACTTCATACATATATATATATACATATGATACTTCATATATATATATATATATATATATATATATATATATATATATATATATATATACGTGAAGAAATATATTCTGAATTTGAAGTCCTTTTTGCTCAACTCGTAAGACTTCAACCTACACCCGACTCTAAGGTCAGCGATCTTAAGGCAAAGTTTAATAACTTCGCACATTCGTATGCGGGTACACCTATTTCGTTTTGTGAATAAAAATGGCGAAGTGAACATTTCCGTACCATCAAAGCACTTCGCAATAATAAATCTTTGGATATCACAAAACCTGATAAAGGTTCAGGGGTCGTTATACTTAATCATTCTGATTATGTCAATAAAATGACGACCATTCTTGAGGACACCTCATAATTTATTCAGTTAGGTCCGGTAGATACCCATGATTTCACTGTATCTATCGAGATAAAGTTCCAAAAACGTTTAGTTAAGTGGATTAAGAGTGGAACTCTTCCCACTAATATTTCTAAAATAATTAAACTCACGGGTTCTATTCGTCCCCGTTTGTATGGTTTACCAAAAACCCACAAAACTGGGGTACCATTAAGACCAATAGTATCGATGATAGGGTCTTCCCAACACAAGGTAGCCACTATTTTGGAACCAGTTTTGGAACACTAAAGTTCATTTTGCATTAAAGATTCTTTTTCATTTTCTAACTTTATACAAAATTATTCAGATACTGATAATTTTATGTGTTCTTTTGATATATCTAGCCTGTTTACCCGTGTTCCCCTTCTTGAAACGATTAATATATGTGCTGATGCCTTATATCGCGGTCAACTGCCCATTCCTCCTATTCCTGAAAATGTTTTCGTGGGGTTGATGAAATTTGCTACGATGTCGGTAGAATTCAGTTTTGACGACATCATGTACAGACAGATTGATGGTGTCTCTATGGGCTCTCCCTTAGGGCCAGCATTGGCCAATATTTTTGTTGGTTTCCATGAAGAAGGCCTCCTATCTGGTCCAAATAGACCTAATATCTACTTTCGTTATGTTTGTCTGTTCAACAATGAAACGGAAGCGGACGTTTTTTTTACGTCCCTTAACAATATTCATCCAGCTATTAAATTCACTATTGATAAGGAAGCTAATTCTTCACTTCCTCTGGTTTCTTGACATCAGTATATCGGAAACCTACCTTTACTAGTCTTTACACTCGTTGGGACTCATTTTGTCCCACAAAGCAAAAGTGTAATCTTATTAAGACCCTTACCCATAGGGCATTAAAGATTTGTTCGAAGACCAAGCTGGATGAAGAAATTAAATTTATCACTAAGACCCTCTGTAACAATGGCTATCCTTTAGACATTGTACAATCTACGATTAAAACAAAAATATTACATTTTTACAAAAGCAAATCAGCTTCTGTAGACAGATGCCCTATTTACCTTCGCCTACCTTGGCTTGGTAGCATTAGTGATAGATTCGCCAAACAAATATCTTTGTCTGTAAAACAATGTAATTTTGCTGCGAATACACGAGTTGTTTTTTCCTCTCGACCAATCTTGACTTCTATTCGAAAAGATGTCCTTCCCCCACATCATAATAATTCCATTATTTATTTATTTAAATGTAGTTGCAGTATGCACTACGTTGGGATGACGTCACAAAGATTGGACATCCGGGTCAAAAGCACGTGCCCACAAAAATTCGCAATGCAAATTATTCACCAACTGACGTTTTGAATACTACTTATGGTTCGTCGATAGGTGAACATCTCATAAATAACCGCACCTGTGCCTCTAAATTCAGTGTCGACTTATTCTCCATTCTTAGTAAGTCGCACTCTCCTTATCATCTCAAGATACTAGAAACAATTTATAAGAATATAAATTGCAAGCAAAGAGAAAATCTCCTCGGGCTTAATGTTGTTTCTATTTGATTGAACTTTTTTCTCCCTTTTTCCCCCCTTTCCCTCGCTATAATTCTCATAGCATCTTTTTATATTTTGTATACGATACCTCGATATTTGGCTCTGTTGAACGAGGTACGAAACCGGTCAGCTGCCCTTTCATCTTTTTAATTTCTTAATTCATTATGAGTAATAAATATTGTCTCTTCAATGCCATTTTAAAGTTTTGTACAACAAAGAAAATATATATATATATATATATATATATATATATATATATATATATATTATACATATATATATATTATACATCATACATATATATATATATTATATATTATACATATATATATATTATACATCATACATATATATATATATATATATATAGATTTAGATTTTTCACTTATAAAATAGATCATTCAGTGAAGACCGGGGTTGTTCCAATAAAAAACAAGCTCGATGATACTCGATTACAGAGTACAGAGCATTTATATGTGATTTTATGAAGGCTTACCAAAGCATTCCTTTCAAGACACCAATGATCACCATTAAAGATATTTTTTCTTACAAATACTATTTATTCAAATTAAATGTTTTTTCCTACACGTGTTTCACTACCAAGCAGTTACTTGCTTGGCAGATCATCAGGGAAATTAAATGTCTGGAATACTGGTTTCAACTGCCGACAAAACACAATGTGGCGTTGTAATAGTTGAGGTCACTTAAGAAGAGAAGAGGAAAAAATAAAAATAAAAATAAAAATAAAAGTCAAACTTAAAAAGCAAGGAAGAACAACGATAAGAAAAGAAAGTCCTAGAAAAGTCTTAGAAAAGTAGCTTGTGCATTATTTCTTCCACCAAGCCAACAAGCAAGTAATCGGTCCCAAATACATTCAATAAAACCACAAAACCGGAACAATGTGCGATAATACACTTTCACGTTAGCCGGTACAATGATGAATAAATCCCCCCCCCCCACAAGAAAACAAAAGAACTAAATCATTCAAGATACCGCTCACAAGTTACCATTCCAATCCAATGATAGTATGGGAATTCTAAATCCAACTTCTCACAAAGAAAAGTCAACACAAATGTTCGTCCGAGTTCAAAGAGTCTTATTTCAATTGTTGATTTATTACCCTTCGAAATAAACACACGACGAGTTGAATGTCAATCCCGCAGAAAACTCCCTTCCATCAAGAAAAAATCTTAATATAGAAACTATTTATTCAAAATACTGTTTCTAAAAATATTTATTATTAAACCTATTCCTTATAGAAATTAATCATCTAGTGTCTGGGACGTCATTTTACATTTTGGGAAAATATCCTTCATTTAATTAACTGCCGAATTATTATCGTTTTGTTGTTTAACGAAGCGAAAAAAGCCTATCCCGCAGAATTTGTTTTTAAAAAAATTATTCATATATCAAAAATAAACTGTTATTATAAAAAGGCCTTCTACAAAAATCTAGTTATTATTTTAAATCATTTAAAATATTTCCTTAACGGCTGTGTCTGTTTGTAACTCTCTGTGGAGAATATTATTCTATATTCCATAAATAAATGTTACAACGGAATATCGTTATCAGAAATTTATTTTCTATTTTGAAAAAAAAAAAAAAACTTTTTTTTTTTAATGGACCGGTTTATTTTTTTGTCAACTTTACGGGAAAATATCACTCTTACTCGTTAAATGACAGGAGACTTTATTATTACTAATTTAAAATCCCGTACAAAATACTTTTTTTATAAAAATCCAATTGTTTCTATTTTTAGAAATTAAGTCCGTGTCGGCATGCATGTTTTTAAAAATTATTTTTTCCTTAATTACTTTTCCCCATTCCTGCCACCAAATTGTTTTATTTATTTTAATCTAATTAAAAACTAATTTAATTTAACCTAATTTAATTAAATAGTGATAGCATCCAGGTTGCTATTTCTTATTTTTCACTTAAAATTACTTGAAATCTCCAATGCATTTCGTATAATATATCTATTTCTGAGAATAAATTGTGATTTATTATTTATTATTCCACTATCTTTTTATATGTAACACAATTTCCCCCCTCTATTCCGCTGAATAAGTATTTACTATAGTTGACTATCACTGGGCCTTATTCCGATAGAATATTCCTACCTTATCACCCCCAACCTAAGTCTCGAGTATCCGCTAATAATTGAATCAAGACATATCTTAGCATAAGTACGTGTTACTAATTCTCATCCTCCCTATTATACACTAATTATTGCCCCAGATTGCCTCAGGAAGTGTCCATCCTGCCTATCTCTGCTGTAAGTTTATACTTCCCCCAATTCCCCTCCTATCCAGGTTTTAGGCTTGATAACAGGTAACGGTTTCTATGCAGACAGCATTGTAGTATTTCCTGCCTAGCGTTCAGTAAATTATCTCTAGATGTCATGATGTGGTACGACTCCAATGCACATAGGTTGCATCTCTTCTTTTTGTTCGGTTTATATTTGTTAGCCCTCCCCAAAATTGACCATTTCAGTTCGAAAGGGTCTTGCCTAGCAATGAGGTTTCTCACAAAACGGCCAACAGAAGTGTTAGGCCTATCTATGTCTTCCCTTTGGCCTCCCCTGAAGGAACTCATGTGGTTTCTGAATCTATCTTTGAACTCACCCCTGGTTGAACCGATATATGATTTCCTACTACTCTCTGTTATCACATCGCATTTGTAGACAATGCTTGAAACTCTACAGTTCCCCCCCCCCCCCCCAGTGGACAGATGTTAGAAGCTCTGCAGTTACAGTTGTGTGCTGGGCCGTTGCTGGATGTTCTACTACTATGGTTATTTATAATGGAGGTTCTCACTGAACTGGTGTTACTGGGATCAACACCAGAAGAGAACATGGCTTCCCTTGTTTTAGTTATATATATATATATATATATATATATATTATACATCATACATATATTATACGTCATACATATATATATATATATATATATATATATATATATATATATATATATATATATATAGTTTCATTTTACTCTAGTCGAAGTTCTCAGAAATCAAGGAGCCCCTTCTTGGAGCTAACACTTGATATCTATATGAGATAGGTATCTTGTCTGGTGGAGTATCCAGCTAAGTGCTGTAACTTGAGGTAACATCACAAGGAGAAGGTGCACCATTCCTCGTATGAGTGAGTGTATAGCCGTGTCGAGGTGATTTTATTGTGGCTTTGAATACTATGTTTTTTTGAATATTTGGTCATGGTTTATTTATAGGGTGAAGTATCCTCATGTCATGTGAAACTGAAAAACCCTTGTACAGAGAGCCGAAGACACTCGAGGATGGTTGTCTAGTAGGTAATTCAAACTCTAATATATATATTAAGATGTTATATGTTAAATATTGGCATTTATTTCCGACAGTATTTTATGTATTATACTGCTTTTGTATGCCAATGTTTGCGCGGGTAATAATACTAAACAAACGATTTATGTACGATTCCGGGCTGAGAATAAACAAAAAATACCATGAACTGAAAAATGCCACCCGTCCAAGACCTGTGCCTCAGAGGAGAGACCACCTAACATGGACGTCGTCTGTAAGTATTTATTCAATTTCGGCTTTCTCTAGATTTTCTGCTGGTTAGTCAAGCGATCTAAGACTACGCCGACGTTAGGTAGCTCCTCTTCTGAAACACAGGTTCGAATCCTGTACGAGTGTCATCTTTTACTTTGTGAGATTCTTTGTTTATTTTCAGCCCCGCGGACTAAATAGTGTTTGGTGATATTACTCTCGCAAACATTAGAACTAACAAAGCAGCAGCATACTACATATTTGAAGATCCTAATTTCAGCGAACACTATTATATAAACCAAGTTTTCACAATCATATCGTATTATAATACAAATCATATATTGCCTGTAACCGAAATTACGTCCTAATTCCACCTAGGTATTTTTTCATCTGATTTCAGATAATTTTATTTTTAAATTGAAATCATCAAGAAATAATCTTTTATATTATTCATACCTTTCAACTACTGTACTTTAATACACAACAAAATCCTTTCACACATAGTGAATTATATGCTTAATAAACATTGATTTTTAAAACTGATTTTTATAAAGAAGTTACGAGTAGTAATGATTTCTAATTGTCTGTTTTTATTTTAATGCATATTATAATAAATTTAAATCTTAAAGAAAAGCAATAAAACAAAATTGCAATTTTTATTATATACTTTCTTTAGTTTAAAAGTCAAAGTCAGTAATACAATGACATAGGCGTGAATAGAATAACCGGCGTCTCTATTCTATAATTTATATAGTTGAATAATTTAAAAAGTTATTTGTTTTTTTTTATTTTATTTTATTTGATTATCATTTTTTTTGTGATAAACGACGCCGTCTGCTGTTGAATAACGGAAATTATCGAACATTAACGTTAGCGATATTGAAAGTTATGGATGTATTTTTTAAATTAAAGTGTAAAAATAAAATATTTTATATTACTTTTCAAATCTTATATTTACATTTTTTGCGGAGAAATGTTCTATTTTTGGGGTTAATAAGAAAATCCTTTGTAACGAAATCCTCTGCCTGTATAAGAGTCAGATACGTCCGCAGATAATACTCTTACCACATCAGGGAAAGTGCCGCTCAAAGCTTTATTTCCAAGGACTTGCCATCTGTGGAACATCACCCACTGGGTTGCTTCCCATCTGACTACAACACGGTATTTTCAAGTCCAATGTTAACAAATTATTGTCTTAAATAGTCTCATCGTTTCCAATCATCTAAAGGCATCGTTCATCACTATCTGACAATCTTATTAACCCTCGATTGGCCTTTCGGCCTTGCTAAACAGTTACTCGTTAGTATAAAAGATACTGTCTCAAATGCGCATTGCTTTTCAAGTGTATAAATAAAATCGTTAATTGACATTAGATAATTTGCATACAAATTTGTATTTAAACATCTGAAGGATGTTATTAATATACGTCTGATGAGTGGATTATCCACGAAACTGCAATATAGTACTTAGGTAATCCACATTTATTATTTATTATTATAGTTATATAGCTCTATCTAAAAGGATAATGAGTTCTGTTCTTCTGGCTTGATTCGGCTCGGTTCTGATTTTCATGAGTTGATGTGTGTGAGCTGCAGTGTTGTCATTGGTTTGTTTAATTACAACGGGATGATTTACTCTTTTTCCATGTCCCCTTTCCCCGTGGGCACCACTACCTCACAAACACACTGAGAACGAACAGGGGCTGTTACTGTGAATCCATTTAAGCAATCGAACCGGTTCGATATCCGATTGATTCTGCCATTATTTTGTCTTTAGCAGAGTTGATCTTTTTGAACAAACATTTAATCGTGCCGTATCCGACTGATCACCTCCGGTTGATTTGGACCGACACTTTGCAATGCAAATTCGGATCCCCCCTTTATTGTTTGTATCCTTTGCTCGATCCGACCGAAACAGTCACGTGACTTTTACGTCTGATTTTTATTCAGGTGAGTCCCGTTAAATTTCTTCATTTCTTTTTGTCTACCTTTACCTGATATTGCCATCGACAAAAAGACAAACAACAAAAAGCAAAAACAAAACAAAAGAAATCCCGGTCTTTCTCCAATTTCAACATAGGGCGTAAAGAACCCGATTATTCTTTATGAATAGATCTGAGCCGAATCAAATGTCTGCAAACGTTTGTGCGTTTCTATTAGAAACTAACTGACGTACCTGACGTACCTGACGTTGTTCATGTAAAAAGATTAGATGTTGGGTGTAAAAATAAAATTTAAAAATGGAAAATTCTACGTAATGTTAGTTAAGCAAGAAAATCTAATTTTCTATTCGAGGTTAAGTTAGAAGTTAGACTGACGTGTGCTGATAGTTACGTAATGGAAGGAAGTGCGAGTTAGAAAAGCTAGAATGTCCATCCTTCGGGAATTCGGCGTCAAAGTGATCCGACGCGGTTTTCAAGTCTTCCGCCACCTTAGAGTGTTTAGAAGGGGAAAATGTAATTCATCTAAATTACTGTAAAGATTATTGTAAAAAGTAAGAGCAAATAATAGAGTTATTTGTTGTTCTTTTTAATTACTTCTATTTATTAAGCCACCACGAGAGGAAAGACAGAAAGATCAATATCTCTGTGGCTACAACTGTCATTACTGCTGAGGACGTCGCTATCCAATGAGCCAACTACTATATGTCAACAAGAGAAACAAACAGCCGTTTTCTGTCAATAACACAACGCCGGCCAGTTGTTCAAATTGGGGATCAAGAACACGATACACAATGTTACAAAGTCGCTTATTTGTATGGCAATGCTATGTCCCGGGTAGCACATTTATAGGATTAAACATTGCAGTAATTATGTTACAATATGCCCCTCGAAGAGGGCCATAGTAAGGAAATAATATATGTATATAATTATAGGATATGAGTTAAAAACAAGTCTGTCTGTAAACGAAATTATTTCCAAATTTCCAAAATTATTTTAACCAAAAAGATTGAGGATTACTGTGTTATAATATAATATAGAAAGTAAAGCCTGTCTCTTTATTGTCTCTTTCTCATCGATAGCTTTTCTGCTTTCTACAAAATTATTATTTGATTCTGGTTCGTCAGTTTTTCTTGTGGATCGTTGCAGCATGTTTTTAAGAAGACTAAAATGTGATTCGATTAATTCCTTCCAGAAAATACGTCGTCCAGGTAGAATTTATTTTTTAAATGTCGCCATCTTCAGAAAAAGGAATTAAATCCTGTATTAGTCTATGCATTGAACCAAAAATAATATCTGAAATATCGGTATAATTTGAAAAAAGAAAAGAAAAGAAAAACAAATTTCAAGTAAATACACTATCGGGCAACACCGCGACGGGACAACCAGTATTAATATATTATAGTTCGATTTCCATAAAGTTTATTTATTTGTTAGTATTCCTAATTTGTAATGTTTATCATATACGCGAAGAAATGACGCGTAACATAATAAGTGGCATTATTAAATACTCGCTCTTGTAGCAGTTACCTCCTCCTTTCAAAACATAACTACACCGGTTGGCCGTTAGGTGACGCTTTTTCACCGACAGGTGGCGCTGTAAAGCGACACCAGAGTTATCTGCCCTTCGGACTATAAAACCAGGTGCATAACGAAAATTCTCTCTCTTCTTCACCGACCGACCAGTCTCGACAGAACAACGCTGACACTAGCGTTCCATTTCAATCTTCTCTTCTGGTCAATTGGCCTCGGCAGAACGACGCTAATACACTAGCGTTTCGTCTCACACTTTTCTCTTAGACTGGTCTCGGCATACCAACTACCAACACACGTTTCTTCCGTCAACACGTGGTCAGACAACGGTAAGAGTTCTCAACTCATTTTCTTTGCGTACGGCTTTCAAAGACTTTCCTCACGCCGGATTCATTTCTTATACCTTTTTCAAGAACTGTTTTTCCATCGACACACATGCATACATCACACACTTCACCATTCCACGTACACACACGTTCAATAAACCTTATTTGAACTACTTCATTTTGTTTATTAATTATTACTCCGTCTTTGCATGCAACATTGCTTGATTCAACTTTACACGTTTATAGTCCGGGAACATCGCCCTCTCGATCTGAACATTGGTGACCCAACGTGCAAGCTTTGTTGTATGGGGCAGAGTAATTAATTTCGTACTAGAACAACAAAAAAAAAACATTTCTCGTTTTTTCTTCCGTGGTGAAACGAATTACGCACCCATCTTTTTCCTTTTTTTTTCTACCCACGTGGTAGAAATATACAAACAAAGAAAAGAAGCAGACATTATATTTTTCTCTGGCCACGTGGAAAAACCCAAACAAAGAAAAACAAAAACATTTCTCGGCTCTCTCCGAGTATAAAACAAATTACAATTTCATTTTTTTTCTTCTCTCTTTCTCCACCCACGTGTCGGAAAAATATATACAAAGGAAAAGACAAACTTTTTTTTTCTTCTTTTTCGACGAACAATAGGACCTTACAAGACGCCATTTTCTTTTGTTTTGAACACGTGGAGATAAAAAGAAAACAAACGCTCACGCTGCCCATCTTTTTCGTGACCACGTGTTAAAAAAAAAAAAAAATTCAAAAAAATGCCGTCACCCCTTGCCATGACCACGTGTTGATAAAAAAATTCAAAATAATGCCGCCATCTTTTTCACGTGGAAATGAAAATTCAAACAAAAAAAAAAATACGAATTTATTTTTTCTGTTTCAACAACAAGCAAAAAAGGGAAGCAGCCATCTTTTTCCCTAACCACGTGGAAATGAAAATTCAAAAAAAAGAAAATACGAATTTTTTTTTTTTTCTTTCTTTTCAACAACAAAGGAAAGAGAAGCCACCATTCTTTCTCTACGTGGAAACTAACATTCAAACAAACTAAAACGAAAACAAAAAACGTCATTCCGTGTGTGAAACAAATTACAGCTCCATTTTTTTCTTCTTTTTCCCTTCTACCCACGTGTTGGAAATATATATATAAAAGAAAACTACAAAACAGACAACACACGATGTCGAACATCACCAAGCCTCAAGACTTAATACTAGTTGTAAAAACTCAGGCTCAGCAAGCATCAACATCACCCTTCAAGGCCTACCAACTCTTTTCACCAACTGGACGTTCGTTGATAAACAGGAGGACACATCAACTTGAACAACCACATCTTCCCGGACATTCATCAAGAACCAAACATTTCCGGACATCACTATGGAAGAAATCACACCAGTTCAAAATGAGTACAACTGCACAAGCACGACTAAATACTCAACAACTGGACGTTCGTTGATCAACTGGGGGACACATCAACTCGAACGACGCACCAACACCAGTACAGACCCACTTGTACCTGGACCTGCTAACTCACTTGCAGACATTTATGCATCTGACTTTGACCATAGTGTACCACCGATCTCAACAACTAGATGTTTGTTCATCAGCTCCACAACACGGACTAATTAACATGAACAACATCAACAACTGCACAGACTCACTTGTGCTCATTCATCAACACCTGCACAGACTCACTTGTGCTCATTCATCAACACCGCACAGACTCACTTGTGCTCATTCATCAACAATTGCACAGACTCACTTGTGCTCATTCATCAACAATTGCACAGACTCACTTGTGCTCATTCATCAACAATTGCACAGACTCACTTGTGCTCATTCATCAACAACCGCACAGATTCACTTGTGCTCACTCATCAATACTGCACAGATTCACTTGTGCTCGCTCATCAACACCGCACAGACCCACTTGTGCTCACTCATCAACAACCGCGCAGACCCAAGCACCAAACATCCCCGGACAACACTGACAATTCAACGTTTGTTCATCAGCTCTGCATCACGCAGACTAATCAACATGAACAACGCCACCAACAAGTGCAAATTCACTTGCACTCAACATTTTTCGACTGCAAACTCACCTGCACTCAAACTTGATGCAGACCCAAACAACACGCAGATCCACATGCGTTACAAACACTCAATTCCGCAGACGCACTTGCGATCAATCATTCAATACAGATGCAGAAACAGAAATAAGTAGCGTGCACACTACTTTTTCTAATCTTCAACAGCAAAACAGACATACCCACAAAGAATGCTTCTCATCTACAACTGTACATATTGAATAATATTTTCAATATTTTTCAATCTGGGGGGGAGTCCTTGTAGCAGTTACCTCCTCCTTTCAAAACATAACTAAACCCGTTGGCCGTTAGGTGGCGCTTTTTCACCGACAGGTGGCGCTGTAAAGCGACACCAGAGTTATCTGCCCTTCGGACTATAAAACCAGGTGCATAACGAAAATTCTCTCTCTTCTTCACCGACCGACCAGTCTCGACAGAACAACGCTGACACTAGCGTTCCATTTCAATCTTCTCTTCTGGTCAATTGGCCTCGGCAGAACGACGCTAATACACTAGCGTTTCGTCTCACAATTTTCTCTTAGACTGGTCTCGGCATACCAACTACCAACACACGTTTCTTCCGTCAACACGTGGTCAGACAACGGTAAGAGTTCTCAACTCATTTTCTTTGCGTACGGCTTTCAAAGACTTTCCTCACGCCGGATTCATTTCTTATACCTTTTTCAAGAACTGTTTTTCCATCGACACACATGCATACATCACACACTTCACCATTCCACGTACACACACGTTCAATAAACCTTATTTGAACTACTTCATTTTGTTTATTAATTATTACTCCGTCTTTGCATGCAACATTGCTTGATTCAACTTTACACGTTTATAGTCCGGGAACATCGCCCTCTCGATCCGAACACTCTCCGCGCATGATGAAATAATCACTCGAAGTCAGTATTAGGAAAACAACATTTAAAAAAATAATATTGACTGCTTACAGTTAATTTATCTTCGTTGGTGTGTGACGAAATTAAGGAGAAAAAAGAGCGAGTGAGAGACACACACGTCTTGATTCGAGGCAAGATAATGTTTTCGTTTCTTTTTCTTTTACGAATTTGTTCTTATGTTATTATATGCCATTTATTTCTAAGCGTTTTCTTCGTGCTCTCCAATCCCCATCTTCGTATGTTGTCTGCGAATATCATGTTATTTTCTTTCTTGTTGTACTCAACGTTTACACTTGTCCTGGTTTTGTACAAAGCTGATGGCTCTGGGCGCTTTATGATACGCATGCGTCATCTAATAGGATGTTGAAAAGCAGATTTGAATAAATCATTACCTGCTATTGCTGAGACAGTGTGTTACGATATTAATCGTGTGTTACGATATTAAGCCAAAAATGGCTTATATGACGTAAAAAGGATGAATTAATTTTTCTTGTATTTCTGTATTAGATGATCCCCGCATAAAAACGGGCGACATGCCTTAAAACAGACGAGACAAGCTGTTTCTTATGCTTTAGCTTGAAATAATCTCCAAATGCCTTAAAACAGACAAACCAAACTTAATTTGAAACAATACCCGCATACAACTTTTGAGCAACAATAGTACACAATTTTATTATTCTACTAAATGTGCGTTGCTCAACGTTTGTTTCCCTTATTTTCCTTACATGCTTTAATAGCAAAAACTACATGCAAAAATATATCTTATTTTTGGGATTGAATTATGTTTTTAAAAGTGGCTACTGTGATTTAAGGACCATAATTACAGTGGAATCCTAAGTGGGGAGTTGTGCAGCGAGATGTTTGTTCACAGTACATTTAAATTTCTGTATGTTGGTACAGTCTGAGAAACAGTTAGCAGGGAGGGAATTCCAAAGGCGAGAAGTACGAGGAAAGAAGCGATTAGAGTAGAAAGCCTTCTGTCATCTGGGAACCTCTAAAGTGAAAGGGGGGAGTTTTTCTGATTGTCGGGTCGGTCGGGCGTATTTACGTCGGGGGGCACCAATGCAGTAAGTTCGTCCGAGCATATTCCCATGAAAGTACTTGTAAAACAAGCACAGGGATGCAACATTACGACGATGGAACAAGGGCTAGAGCTTGGTAGATAATGAGGCATCTATTAGATTAGAAATTCTTCTATGGACCCTGTCTAAGAAAAATAGGCTAGTAATTGGTACACCTGGCCAGATTTTATGATAATATTCTATATATGGGCGAATGGTGGTTTTGTGGAGATATAGGATATTGGAAGGTCTGAGAACATTTCTAGCACGGTAGAGGGAGCCCACCTTCTTTGCAGCAGTTTTAGCAGTGTCTTCTATGTATTTGTTCCAATTCATGTTAGCAGTGAATGTTTGGCCGAGGAGTTTAAATGATGGACTCTCAGGTAGGGTGCTATTAGTTATGGCAATCGGTGGTTGACAAATTTCTATAGTTGTTAAAGAAAAGGAGCTTTGTTTTAGTAGTATTAAACGTTACCATCCATTTTTGTACTCATTCCACTACAGACTGAAGGTAATTTTCTAAAGATTCGGCCATTGCATTGGATATGTGTGTGTTCGTTTTGCTCGCATGCCCAGAATACATAGAAAGAGCAGCATGTGAACCAAAGGGACTGAAACTGCAAGAAATCCCATAAACTGCCCCCCCCCCAACAAACAAACAAAACACACACCATGTAATGACACCAGTTTCGGTTGATACCAGAAAACTGCTGTGAGGGTTCAAGGAAGATGGAAAGATTGAGGAGGGAGAAGACTAACAAAACATCCACTGGATGGGGTGCAGATAGTACTGGGATCTCGGAGAGGTTTATTGCTACTCAAATCCCAGAGATGACCAATAGTCGTTGCCAGCTAAAAATAAATGGTACGCGACTGTTTCGATACGCAAAATCATTTACAGTAGTTATCAAAAGATGTGAAGAGTGCTGGGAATCTGGGGAGACGTTGCCACTAAGAATCCGGGGAACATCACCAGTTATTGTCAGTAAGAGGAAATGTGGGAAAACTTGTAGTAAGTAAATAATAAAGATAAAAAAGACTTCTTATTTTAGTTATGTCAGAAGAATGTCTTAAAATTTGTCTGTTGATGGATTTTCGAATAAAATCAAAGTAGAAGAAATGGTGGTGGTGGTGGTGGTAGTCACATATAAGTCTAGTAATTGCGTAATACTCTGTCTCAGTCACAGCAGGCTTTCCCCCAAAGGATAAGTTTTTACCTTGTCGCTCGAAGCGTTCGCACTATGAAAAGAGTTCCGAGGGAAGTCTTACGCTAATCTTTTAAACTAGTCCTGAGTGCCACAAACACTAAAACGAGTTTGTGCCACATCGTTTCATTGTGGGGAGAGAGCGCAGTATCTATGGTGCGAAAATATGGAGAAAAAGATCTGAAAACTGAATCATCAATTAAGTTTATTTGGTTGAGTATTTGCGGAGGACTGCGCTCATCGCGTGCTTTTGCTTAGAATTACGACTTCGTATGCATATGTCGAACCGCGAATAATGGTAGCCCATTAAATGTATTTGTCGGTGCGTTCCTACAACAGATGGCGTTGTCTTCATCCAACCAGTACGAATTATCGTTCCTCAAATCTTCTACGCACACACTTGGCAAATTACGATGAGCTATAAACAGGTGGGGAGAGGGGGGCCCTTTAAATGCTTGGGGAACTCCATAAAAAAGAGATAAAACAAATATCAATAACAAATGGAAAAAAAGAAGAAAATTAGCATTTGGCTTCTATTATGCACGCGCAAGCATCTTCAATGTACATTTATAGACGAGCAGACGTATGGGGTACCTCCAGATTAAACTAAGGGCAGGTCATCTATAAATAAAGTACAGCGTTTGCGTGTTTGTAAGTACACCATAGCCATAGTCGATACGGAATTAAAATTTAATTTACAGATATATCTCAGTCATGGAGTTTGAACACTGACGTCAGCAGTTATCAGTATTCAGTCTGAGAAGAGTATGCAATGTACTCAGAGCAGTCCTATTCGAGTCACTAGGGGCAATTTCAGAAAATGAAAATTCATACAGCAAGCAAGCTGTTTAGTGTTTGGCGTTTGTGACTTGAGATCTTTTGTAGAAATATCCGTTCGCCCCCCTCTAAAAAACGGACAAAATGCGTATTTTAGTAAAAGTTTTATTATTTTATTCAAGAGGATGGAATTCATTCATGTCATTGAATATTTGCATAAAAAGATTGTCAAGTTCTACTTGTTCCATGACTATTCAGTACAATTAGTACTTCTTAGTAACTCCGCGCAGAAAATGTATTAACTGAGAAGTAACCAATAATTATTCCATTTACTTTTTATTTGTTCGTAATAAAATACTTATTATTCTACATTGTACTTCTTTTTTAATTATTTATATTATGTGTAAATTCACAAAAAAAGAAAAGTCAACTCACTTATTTGTATTGTTATGATGACATATACGTTTCTACAGCCATGCCAGAGTGTACTGAACTTTTACTATTGAAAAGTATATATTGTCATCAAAACTGTGTGTTAATTTATAAACCCAAAATCCATTTCTGTATTATTTACTTCCAGGTTTGTGGTCGAAATTTAATAAAAGAAAACTGAGTGTGTCACTAATTTAAGTACACATACGACAGTAAATCTATGTTAACGAATACAATTAGTAACGCATGTGTGTCGCGCATCAACATAACTGTTATTTACTACTTTTCATTTACTATTAATTAATTCATTTATTCAAATCCAAGATGCAATAGCGAAACATAAATCGAAAATTAAAAAATCCTATTAAAAAATAACAATTTAATTATGAAATTAAATCCACCAGAATGGCTTTGTTCCCCACTTCTTCGCTGACACACCAGACCAGTTTCATAATCCTTGCATTCCTCACGTACATTTTCTCTCTCTCTCTCTCTCTCTCTCTCTCTCTCTCTCTCTCTCTCTCTCTTCGAGCCCATCTGCTGATATTATAAACAACTTTGTTTTCGTTTCGCTCGATAGATCTTTATAGACAATAAAGTCCATCTCTTCTCGATGTAATTATAGTTTTATAACAAGTTAGGGTACTTATATCGATCTTGACCCAGTTTCCGTTAGTTTCTTGTCGGAAGCGTTCGGCTATCCTACGCAAACGCCCGAGAGATGACGAGCCTATTTGTACGAGACGACAATTTTGATACGGTGTTGCGTCTTATGATTATAATGTTTTGCTTGTTTTGTTGTTGTTAGGGTTAGGGTTAGGGTTAGGGTTTATGGTTAGGGTTAGGGTTAGGGTTAGGGTTTAGGGTTAAAAATATTTATTTGATAACAGTAATTTCGCTCTGTTTTGCCTGTTTTATTTGTTTTGTTGTTTAAAAAATTTCTTGCAAATATAACTAAAAATTATAGGACATAGCAACGTATCAAAATAACAAAAATTATTTATTTGATAACTGTAACTTCGCTATGTTTTGCTTGTTTGTTTTTTTTTGTTTCTTTTAGAAAATTTCTTGAAAATATAACTTAAAATCGTATCAAAATTGTCGTCTGGTACAAATCGGCTCGTCATCTCTCGGGCGTTTGCGTAAGATAGCCGAACGCTTCCGACAAGAAACTCGCGAAAACTGGGTCAAGATCGATATAAGTACCCAAGTTAGTTCAATTAATAATTTAATGTCCGAACAATACTGTAATAATCAAATCTAATTTTCAAAATACTATTTAATAACTATAATTTAGTAAAAAAAACCCAGCATAGTTCAAATAAAATCGAAAGTATTTATGAGATTTAAAATGTTCGATTTTATTGCACAACCGATATTTTTAAAATAACATATATTCATTCACTGTATTTTTATTATTATCTTTCCAAAGATGTAAATATTTTCGTATAAGAAATTAAGAGAAAAGACAAGGGGGTGGGGGTGGGGGGGAGGAGATAAGTGAAAAAAAATGCTAAGTAGAGTATATCTATTACTAATAGAGATTTGGTATCTGTCTGTCTGAAATCGAAACTATACTATTGCTTCTATATATTCTATGCTCAATTCAGGGGGTAGTATCGTATTCATTCTGTTGTCTTTATACCATTCTCACGGGCATAACCTCCTGTAGGAGTAGTGTAGTAGCTATCTTGTTGTCAAAAGACTATCCTCCAAGGGATTACCTTCTCCTTGGGGATGGGGGGCAGTGATATACTTATTTTTGTTAGTGGTTATAATATATCAATTTAACTAAAGTACGGTACTTCTACAGAATTTGAACCAAGCAAGACCGACTTTTGCCGAAGCACATTTCCGGAACAAGCCGGGAACAAATTCTGCCAAACAACAAATAAAGATAATTTCAAACGTAACATGATCAAACCGAAAATGGTTGATTGGTATTTTTAACTCTAAACTATGTACTAATTGACTGTTTATCGACAACAGAATCCCTTTGACAAAAAAGGACGCGTACTTTTTAAATGACTAAAAAAATTCTCGGGTTGGGGAAAGAAATTGGAAAAGTGGTTTCATTGTTTACCTTCATAAATAAAACTACATTCCGGAAAGTGTTTTCTTCTATTTTAATTTTGAAAACGGCTCGGTTTTACTCTGCTTTTTCTGGCTGTTTAAGTAAATCTCATTTGGCAAAAGCTGGTTTTGTTTGGTTCAAATTCTGTAGAAGCACCAAAAGTAACAGTACTGTTTTGATTGAGTTGACACGAATTATTAAAGCTCAAAATGAAAAAGAGGTTTTCTATTTAAAAATGGTTGTAAAAGGTTGTTTTTTTTACATCAATCGTTTGAATTACTACCGTTTCGGCAGTCAAAAAAATATGAAATTTACGTTTTTAGTGACCTTCAAAACAAACCATATTTACGAGTTCAGGTGTTTTCATTTATTGTGTTTTAAAATCTCTCTAAAATAAAGTTATATATACAGGAAGTTGTCTTTAAGGCAAATAGTTTATCTAAAGATTAAATTATCGAACTGAGGAAATACTCATCTTTATTTTGAGGCTCTGTTTATTCACTAAAATGAGCAATAAAATAAGTTTTCAATATCTACGGATGACAAAAAGCGAAATAAAATACCTTTCTTCCGCATTATGATTTTTTAAGTTTTTTTTATAACTAGTTTGTTTTAGTTCTTCAATCAGACCTGTCTAAAATTACTGTAGTTTTATATATTTTGAAATATATTGGGCGTTACAACATACTTATAAATAATACTGGCATAATTTCCAAGTTAATTTTCTTGATAATAATTTCCGACGACGACATTTTTACAATTTAACTTGCAGAAATGTCTTTATACAAAAATAAATAATTCTATTATTTAAAATTTCACACTACACTTATAATAATCTAACTGAACACTTTTAAGAAAAACAAGGTTTGACTTTCATCTAATTACATATGAAAATGGATTTTCGCAAGATAAAATTAAAATTCGAAAGAAAATTTTGAATGAATAAACATTTAAATTTGAAAAAATAGCGATAAGTATATACTACTTACTTTGTCGTATAAAGACATAAACATCTTTAACCCTCGTGTCATGCTTATTCACTGAATAATTTCCAACAATGAACACGAGTTGAATAAACTTTACCAAAGAAGATTTCTTAACTAATACTAACTTTTATATTATTGTAAAATTGTCGTTCTATTAACGTTTTGTAGATTAATCATGTTTTATTTCATTTTTCATTTAAAAATAATGCCATCCATGTTTGTAGTCAAACTTCCTTCGCTATACTGGTACCCCCGACGTGCGGAAGCAATAGCACTGGCCACAGTATCAATTATTCTCTCTATAAACGAATCGGCGCTATTAAATTGGTCGCAAAATACTGGCCGATTTCAAAACAAAGATCGCGCAAACACATCTTTGGCTAAAGAATTTGGGAACTAAAAGAAGAAGGAACTCCATTTTCTATAAATTGGAAAATCATAGAGAGAAAACCCATTTATTCACCTATATCTAATGTTTGCCATTTGTGTAATGCTGAGAAGTTCCATATTTTTAAGGCCATCATGAACCCAAACACCAGATGTTTTAATGTACGCGATGAGGTTTTTAAGGGCTGTATACATCGTAAACAAGCACTCCTTATTTATTGGATGGATCGAGTGACTTAAGCCTTCCTAGAGTCCTACATACATTTTTCAGACACTTATATACTTCTACTGCATACTTCTCGTTCTACGAACCTGATCACAGTTCTTTTTTCTTTTCTCCATTTTTTCCCTCTTTCTTCTTTAAATTTTAAATTTTTAAATTTTATTTCTTCGAATTTTTATTTATTTATATATTGATTATTATTTATATATTGATTTTTTTTATTTATATATTGATTTTTTATTTATACATGCATACGGGTGTATATATATGTATATATATATATATAAACATATATATGTGTGTATGTATATGTGTATATGTACGTGTGTATATATATATATTTATTTTTTGATTTTTATTTATATATGAATTTTTATTTATATTTTTATTTATATATTGATTTTTTATTTATATATTGATTTTTTTATTTATATATTTATTTATTTATATATTGATTTTTGATTTTTGATTTATATTTTTATTTACATTTTGATTTTTGATTTTTTATTTATATATTATTATTTTTATTTATATATTGATTTTATTTATATATCGAATTTATTTATATATGAATTTTTTTATTTTATTTATTTATTTATTTATTTATATATTGATTTTTTGATTTTTTATTTATATATTGATTTTTTATTTATATATTGATTTTTTATTTATGTATTGATTTTTTCATTTATATATTGATATTTTAATTATATATTGATTTTTTATTTTTTATTTATATATTGATTTTTCATTTATATATTTATTTATTTTTATTTATATCTATATTTTTACTTTAATTTGATATTTATTAATTGAAACAATCGTAAATTGTATATACATATATATATATTTTATAATAATAAATAGTTACGCCCCTTTTTAGATAATTAAATTAATTAGAGTTGCGTACCTTTAATTATGTTCTACATATAAAAATAATATTTTATTTACTCTTAATAAATTTTTTATTATTATAAATTTAATTAAATTAATTTTATTTTTCCCTTCTTTCTTTCTTTCTTTCTTTCTCTCTTTTCTTTCTTCCTTTCTTACTCGTTCTTCACTTCTAAATATAGAATCTCTTACTTAACAGCTATTTTTCTAATCTAAGCGTCTCGCCTGCCCTCCATTTCAAATTCTGTGTGCATAGCGTTTCATAACGGTTATAAATGTTTTTTGAAGAAATTCCATCATTTACTATTTCAGACTATGCCGAAGAAGACGGAATCGGGAATTAAACCCGTTTCTTGTCAGAAACCACTGGTCCATGTCTGATTAAAATCTGTATTTAAAAATAAAAATATTACGCTCTTAATTTAATTTAATTGAGCACTCTACTGGTATTTCCCTTTTATTCTTTTTTGAGTATACCTTTATACTATATATATATATATATATATATATATATATATATATATACAATTTTCGTGGCAGGCTTGTTTTCCGTTTCTGTCTCATTTGTAAGACAATCCTGTTCAAAATGTGTGTCCACTTTTGTGATAGAGATCGTTCTACTGGCTCTGGTTTCTTGGTATTGGCGTATCATTATGAGGTTTGGGTTCTGGGAGATCATCAGATATTGGCCGGTGCTCACAATAGTGGTTTGATGCTGATGGTCAATTTCCGAGAGACCCATACCTCCTGCTTCTCTTGGCAGATACAGCCTTAGTAGACACTGGTTTCTGTATAGAATATATATATGTGTGTGTAAAACAGAGCAAAGTATAGCTTATACCACCCACATCGGCTATTCATGAGAAATTTGACTGTGGTGCAAAGGTATGACCCCCACTAGACTATACTTATTCTACTTACGTCATAAATGTGGGTGGGGGGGTCTAAAGGACATAATATATTCCATACCCGAAAAGTCAGCAAAACTTCAGGATAAGTGAAATTATGATTGATTTAAATTATTTAAAGCAACCTTTATGTTCCTTTTGTTGCTACCTTTAATTTCCTATTTCTCACTTTCTATCTCTCCCTTTCTTTCTCCCCTTTCCCTCTTCGCCCTTTTCTATGTTTTGTCTCCCTATTTCATCCTCTCTCTTTTCTCGTTATCTTTTTTCCCCTTTCTCTCTCTTTTTGTCTCTTCTACTTCTCTTCGCGTTATCCTTCCTCTTTCCTCCTCTCTCTCTTCATCTCATATTTCTCTCCTCTCTCTTTCTCCCCATTAATTTTTCTCTCTTTCGCCTTTTTTCTCTTTTTTATTTACTACGTTTTCCTTCTACTTTTTTTCTTTTGCTTTTGTTTTGTCCATTCCTTCTTATTCTTCCTTGATGTGCGTGATTGGCCAAATAGATACTGCTGAGGTCAATTGAATCAGCTCTGCGTAACTCAACTCCTATTAAATCTATTGTGGTTATTTACGCCCTAATAGGGAAAGTATGAACCCACCTATGGGTAAATGGTGACTTTTGTTCAATTTGTCGTAAACAATGAATGGTTTACAATATGTATTCTGTTTTGGCATTAAATAATAAAAAGATTAGCTGATTTGTCGTAAAACAAACACATTTGCATCCCCTCCCTTCTCCATTTGTTATTCCCTCTTTCTGTTTTCCTTTTGTCCATTTTTCATTCTTTGCTTAATCATTGACTTTGTGCCCGTGCCATTTTCTCTTCTCGTTCAACATTTTACAATTGAAAAGTTAAGAATCACATTAAGAGGACCAACTCATTTCCGTATTCTTAAACTTTGTCAAGTCATACAAATCTTTTTTGCGCATGTGCAGAACTCACATACAAAAGGAAAAAAAAGAAAAGTTTTGTCTGACAAAAAAAGAAAGAAAAAAGAAAGAAAAAAGACGCACGTGATAAGAATGATACGACCGGGAACGTTCTTATTTTTTTATTTTTTTTTCAAGCTAACATTTCTCGTCCGTCATGGTGGCCATTTTGCTCTTTTTTACGCGATTGTGTCTTACTTGCATTCGTGGAACTGTAGGGTTCTTTCTCCAATGCTGCTACCATCAACCTTTTAGCTTTTTCCCCTCCAACAAACAAATGCCGAATTGATTGTGAAACTCATACTACGTGTTAGTTGCACTAAACAACGTTTTTATCAGCTAATTAAAATGTAACATTTCAATCTCTGTACACAATGGATACCCCTTGTAATGGTGGCCTGTGCGAGGAGTCTATAGTGAAGCAAGGAGTTACGTAACCCCCAAACTGCACACCTCCTGAACCGGCATTGAATCGTGGATAGGAGAAGAATAGGGCGGCTGGAAACAATGTTGGTATGACCAAAGAAGGAAAGGCGTTCTTCCGGAGTTTTCTTCTTCTATACTAGTTAGACAATTAAGACTTGAGAGCCTAGTCTACCCTACTATTTAATCCATAGATAGAGGATACATGGGTGATACTTTTCTCAATGGTATTAGTGAAAGTAATGCAGTATCCTCGATAGAACTCGAACACCGTAGGCCGAACACACAGTCCGCATCTGTAAGCACTACAACACGCCACTAATAAATGTTTGAATAATAGTAATTATTATTATTTATTTTATTATTATTTTTTACGTAATGCCTTTCCGACTTTCTACGAAGACAACAACACCTTTCATGATCTAATCCACTTCGTAGACACGTAAACATCTATTCGAATATTCTACAGTGGAATATTTGCTAATAATAAACGTCGTGTGCCATCAATCAACGTATTCTAATTCAGATTTACGCAAAACAGTAATCCTGTAATTAACTTAAAGGACCACTCAACAACATCGCAACAAACAACGACAAATCTCCAGTCCAATGTTCTCCCTCAGCTGTCAAAGATTCAACTGCATGTCTTCCCCAATTCGACATTCTTAAAGTAAATAAATGTCACCTATAAAAAATCTAACTACAAGTCCTTTTTCTTTTCATTTAAAAACGAATGCTCAACATGCGAAACAGTCCTTTCAAAGCTGGCAACCCTTCATTTTCTTCTCCATTTCTACAGTAGGCAACGTATAATCCTCCTTCATATTTTAAACCACACACCCCCATGAACATCAAATATCATTTCACGTCACATAGTCCCGTACTCAAATCGGCACATTAAGTTTTCTTTGCGTTCTTTGCATTGCCACCGCCTCACCTTCATTGCTCTCGTCTTCAGCGCTTACATCTCCATCGTTTATATGGACCACGCACCTTAAATCTAGAATATGTTGCGGCATCCCATCGACGCCCAAGTTGTTAGGGGATTGCGCTTCGGTAATTACTCTTTGCGTCGTACATCATACGTTCGTGACTTCACCTTCTCCTATTTGAATTCTGGCTGGTCCTTGTTCATCGATTTATGTGGATCTATCTTTCGGCGGCTTTTATCCATAATTAAAACTTGTGCCACTGTCTCTTTCCTCTGTCTGACTTTGAGTGCGATGTTGTACAATAACGTGGCCCCTTCAGGTGATATCCCTCCTCTATCGGCTATTGCTTTCACTGTCTGATGATGTCGCTCCACTATTTTTAGTTTTCCGGTTTCTAAACAGCATACTGGGGCTTCTTTCTCTCAACTAACTATTGTTTGTTTATTCGTGTTAGCGCATCTGCTTTGTTTCTCTCCGAACAAAGACTACCTTTATTCGCTGTCCAAATTCGGATAGAAACTCTCCAAGTATTCCTAATCTCCACTTAACAATCATTTCTCCATCACCCTTTATCCATATTCTTCCGCTCTCCTCAACTGTAGAGTTTACCCAACTTAGTACCGTCGCTGAATCAGTCTTTATTTCGATTTCTCTCAATCTCCATTTTATATCTAAATTGATACATTTCATAACATAATATCTAATTCGGCCACATTAATGTGATTATAGTCATTTTTTCATCAGCCATGCTGCATCTTCCGCCACCACACCACCAATTCCTACGACCATGCCCATTGCAATACTGCTTGCATCACTTCTATTTTTATTACAGGTATGTGTTAAGCTCCAGTAACATGCTCCTCTTTTTCTACATAAGCTATAATCTCCTGTATCACTTTGACAGTTTTGCCACCAACCCTGCTCTCCCAGTCTACTTTACTTGTTCTTCTTTTCGCATAACCGCACGCCAGTCGCAGCCATGCAGACACTAGATAGTGCCCGAACAATTTGCCACAAATAGAGAACAACTGCCGTCTACTCATTTCTCTTGTTATCTCCAGGGTCTCGTTGCCCTGTCTGGACATCAGCTTACCCATCTTTCCTTTCATCAACTTAAGGCCCAGCGCCGCTCCTATATCCAGGGATTCTGGCGGCTTTGCTGTCAGCCCAAATCCCTTAAGATGTTCCACAACTTCCTCTGTCAATACCTTCGTTACATCTACCATTATGTCATCAATGTACGAATCGGTGGCCCCTTTCGTCTTATTTCTTTTCATTAACACAGTTTTAGAACGGCTGCCATAATCTTTGGTGTAACACTAAGTCCAAAGCCTAACCGTGTCAGGCAGTAAGTTATTCCTTTATAGCAGACCAGCTGATACTGTCATAGTACCTTTGCCAGCTGTAGCTGCAAGTAGGCAGACTTAAAGTCCACAATCGAAGTTCCTCCTGCCAACCGCCTATACTTTCTCATATTTTCGTTACATGCATCTATTATGTTGCTCCCCGTATGGCATAATACAAAACGGTTCAATTCCCGAAAGTCTAACACTGACCTGACTTTACCTTTTCTAGCCTGGAACACTGCCATCAACGGTAAAACAACTTTTTCCTTCACCCTTCCATGGTAAGAGAATGCTGGCCGCTATCCTTCTCACACTTTCACTCCAGGGAATTATTGTAATACTGTACATTGTTCTATAACACTGGAGGCTCCCCCATCCATTTCGATCTCACTGTTCATTTCTCTCCATCAAAATCTACTTCAAAGTCTTTGTCCTCAATTTTGCAAACGTTCGGCTTATGGGCTCATCTTATTGATTGCATCCATTACAATTATGACATTGATCCCATCAATGATGGGCTCTCTTACGTTTTATGCCCCTTCCATCGACTGCTTTCACAATGCCACTCCTACCACACTGATTTATAAGTTTTGAATTAAGTAAAGTGGTGGTGCATCCGGTATCGACAAGTGCCGTAATTACTGTATTATTCACTGCTACTTTTATCATTGGAAAAAGCCGGCAGTCGTTCTTCATTCAGTTGCCGGGATATCTACTGGCGCAGGGTCTCTCTCTTGTTCGTTTCACTGAGCCTGAGAACAATACCTCGCAATGTGCCAACATTTTCCACAATCACAGCATATTACTATGGCTCTATGTGGCTCCGTAACTCTTTAATTAAATGCGGTCCTCGACATTTAAAGGGCCGAATGCTTGATGATTCCTTTTGAGCCTTATTTATCAGTCTGATAACTAAAAGCCGTGCAGTTGGTATCAATTTGCTGACGTCCATTCTATCTAACTGTTGTAATGCTACAGATAAGTCGTCTGGGAATCCGGTAATGAAAGCAAGTTTGGCTGTATGATTCAGCCCTCTCTCTAGGCATCCTGCTAGTCCAGAGAATGTTTTGATTGAATTGGCGTAAACACCCACTAATTCCCCAGTCCACCTGAATCGTTTTAGCTTTTCATATGTTTCAAAAGGCTTTTCGGTGAATGCTGTCACTAGTCTAAGTTCTATATGTTTCTCATCTAACTGATCTTCATTACTCATTTCAAGATAGAAGGCAATCACATCTCCGTGCAGAAAAAACAGAATGAAACTAACAAGGTCTTGCACCTTTTGTAGCTTAGCCACCAATTTCACTCTCTTCATCCACCGGACTACATAACTTTCTCCACTAAAAGGCGACATCACATATTTGCTTAATCTCACAATTCCTAACTTCATAATCTCCTCTTCTCGCCAATAATAACTTGTAATCCTTTAATAAAATTAAAGGAACTCATCTTCAACAACATCGCAACAAACAACGACAAATTTCAAGTTCAATGTCCTCTCTCAGTTGTCAAAAATTCAACTGTCCGTCTTCCCTAATTCGTCCTTCTTCAAGTAGTTTTTCTCCTGCAAATTAATGCCACCTATAAAAAATCTAACTAAAAACACAAGTTCTTTTTTTTTCACTGAAAAACGAATGCTCAACATGCGAAACGGCCACGCACTTCGAAGCTGGTAATCTTTCATTTTCTTCTCCAACAACTGTAACAATACAGTAGGCAACGTTTAATCCTCATTTATATTTGAAACCACAACACCATATTTAAAATCTTGATATTGCAACATTCGTAAATGTCTTATTATCAACCACGTCTAACCATATTTCAACGTTCTGGTTTTTATTATGTTACGTGAAGCAGTAAACATTTTCAACCAGTCTCCAACTTCCCAAATTGAAATAAAACAAAAATATAGAGAGATTGGTTTCGCCAAACGAAAACAAAATGTGACACACAAATATTAAAAAAACAAAAAATAAACAACCCCGTTTTCTAGGCTAAAAGTTACTTAGTAACGTACGGAGAACCGGATGTTCACTCTGAGACGTCCAAATAAAAAGTGTGTAAAATGGTTCGTGCGCATACGCATCAACGCAGACGACCTGGTAAAATAATTAATGTAAACTGTGTACATTTTAAACAAAATCAAAGACGTCTCCGCTTAAATACGAACTTGTGTATGCACGAACGGATGTGAATTCATGAAGAGTATAAAAAGCTGACGAAATCCAGAAAATAATCAGTAGGAAAATGAAATCCTGACCACTTTTTCTACTCGGCGCCCTCAGTTTCATCTACTCAGCAACAACCTTAAACGAACTAACATCGTTTGTACACCCACTCACCAGCCCGGATTTCAAAGAACATTGAGTTATCAATTCCTGTCTCTTTCTCTCTTTTAATTACGTCCTAAAATGAACACATTGACACCGGTTACGTGACCCCCCCCCCTCTCTCTTTCTCTCACGAACTCCAAGGCGAGCGGATTCATTTTCACCTTCTTTTATTCTAAAATTCCTTTCAAGACATGACACCAAAGCATCTTGAAAATGATGACGTCATCAATAAAAAAGACAGGGGAGAAGAGGTTCTTTATCCAGACGAGCCGTCTAGTATTTATTACATTTAAAATTGAAGATCTTTAAGTAAAATAAAATATCACATCCTCTGTGTTGTTTTAGTGATTAAAGATAAAGACATATAGACACAATTTCTCCTGGCAGATATTTATAATAGATTACACTACATAAACTGTTTTAGTTTTCACTATAGTGGTTTATGGTACGAGGTTTAAACAATAGCCACTATTTACTTGCCCCCCCCCTTCATTCATAGACAACCAAACTTCTATTCGAATATACTTAAGATAGTCCAATTCATATTACAAAAACGCGACGATTTTATTTATCTTCCTCCCACAAGGTAAGATGTGACACAAGGTCGGGAAAGTGGGAAAGAACCAGCGCTCGAGAATTTGAGCACTGTGGCCGTTTAAAAATTGCCTGGGCAGCCCCGTCGGCATTCCCCGGCAGGGGCGCCTCAGGCAGTAAGCAAGTAAACTTACTCCTCCCCAAAGAGGGGAGGCAAAGCCTGGGAGGGTGCACCTCCTACAACTGCACATGATCGACAGCCAATAGACCGGCGTAAATCAAGACCCGAATGCCCGGACGATACCGGTTTATTAGGCGGGGTAAAAAACCTAATTCAGCTTCTCTCAAAGGGACTCTAGATCAGTAAAAAATATAACAGATACAACACCTTCAAAGATTAGTGTTTCGTTATAGCGAGTGGTTGAAAACCTCGCACTTATAAAAAATGGTGCCTCTGTATTAAGGTAGCAATACTTTAAAAACGTCTATTTTGTTTCTTAAGATGGAAATGAAGAAAATAACACAAAACCACAGTTTATATTACAACAAACTGGCAGGAAAACCTGATGTTGCTCGAGATTCAATAAGGAACACTCTATCCATTTTAACTGTATCATTTTTTCAGTGTATCCGCTGTCACTCTATCCATTTGTAACTCTATCCCTTTTTCACTCAATACTTATTCATTCTATTTAAAAAAAAAAATCCTTGTATAACTCCATCCTTGTATCACTCAACCCTTTTTCACTCAATACTTTTTCACTTTATCCATTTTTCATTTTTTTTTGCATTCTATACTTTTTCAGTTGATCTTTTTTTACTCTGTCCTTTTTTCACTCTATCCCTTTAAAACTCTATTCCTTTTTAACTCGATCCTTTCTAACAATCTTTTTTAACCTTATCCCTTTCTCAGTCTATCTTTCTTAACTTTATCTCTTTTTACTCGATCCTTTTTCATTCAATCCTTTTTAAGCCCATCCTCTTTCACATTATCCTTTTATTCACTCAATCACTTTTAACAATCTTTTTGTTTAACTCTATCCCTTTTAAATCTATTTTTTTACTCTATCTTTTTCACTCAATCTTTTTCCACTCTACCTTTTTAAACTCTTCCATGTTTTAACTCTATGCCTTTCAACTATATTCTTGTTAAACTCTATAAATTTCAACTTTATACTTTTAGATATAAAAAGGAATAGATCCTTTTTATCTCCATCCTTTTTTCACTCTATTCAGTCAATACTTTTTAAACTTCATCCTTTTTCACCTGTTCTCTTTTTCACTCTATCCCTTTTTCAATCTACCCCTTTATAACTCAATCCTATTTAATACTCTATCCCTTTTTAATTCTATCCCTTTTTAAATCTATCAATTTTTCACTCTATTCCTTTTTCACTCTATTCCTTGTTTCACTATATTACTTTTTTTTACATTTTTTCCTTTTTTCACTCAATTATTTTTTAACTCTATTTTTTCACTCTATTCCTTAATTCACTCTATTTTTTTATTGCACAGTATTCCTTTTTACAATCTATTCATTTTCACTCTATTCCTTTATTCACTCTATTCCTTATTTAACTCTATTCCATTTTTCACTCTATTCCTTTTTCAGTCTCTGCCTTTTTCACTCCATTCTTTTTTTCACTCTATTCCTTTTTTGACTCTATTTCTTTTTTCACTCCATTATTTTTTTCACTCTATTCCTTTTTTGACTCTATTCTATTTTCACCCCATTCTTTTTTCACTCTATTCCTTTTTTTCACTCTATTCCTTTTTCACTCCATTCTTTTTTTACTCTATTCCTTTTTTTCACTCTATTCCTTTTTCACTCCATTCTTTTTTTACTCTATTCCTTTTTTCACACTATTCCCTTTTCACTCCACTCTTTTTTCACTCTATTCCTTTTTTCACTATATCTTTTTCACTCCATTCTTTTTTAACTCCATTCTTTTTTTCACTCTTTTCTTTTTTTCACTCTATTCCTTTTTCACTCCATTCTTTTTTTCACTCTATTGTTTTTTCACTCCGTTCTTTTTTTCACTCCATTCCTTTTTCACTCTATTCTTTTTTTCACTCTATACCTTTTTCACACTATTGCTTTTTCACTCTATTCCTTTTTAACCACATTCCCTTTTCACTCTATTCCTTTTTCACTCTATTCCTTTTTAACTCTATTCCTTTTAAACTCTATTCTTTTTTTCACTCTATTCCGTTTTCACTTTTCCTTCTTCACTCTATTCCTTTTTCAATTTATTCCCTTTTAACTCTATTCCTTTTTCACACTATTCATTTTTCACTCTATTCTTTTTTCACTATCTTCTTTTATTAACTCTATTCCTTTTTTCACTCCATTCTTTTTTTCACTCTATTCCTTTTTCACTCCATTCTTTTTTTACTATCTTCTTTTATTTACTCTATTCCTTTTTTCACTCCATTCTTTTTTTCACTCTATTCCTTTTTCACTCCATTCTTTTTTTCACTCTATTCCTTTTTAACTCTATTCTTTTTTCACTATCTTCTTTTATTAACTCTATTCCTTTTTTCACTCCATTCTTTTTTTCACTCCATTCATTTTAAAATCTATTCCTTTTTTAACTCTATTCTTTTTTCACTCTATTCCTTGTTCACTCTATTCCTTTTTCACACCATTTTTTTTCACTCTATTCATTTTCACTCTATTCCTTTTTCACTCCATTCTTTTTTTTCACTCTATTCCTTTTTCACTCCATTCTTTTTTTACTATCTTCTTTTATTAACTCTATACCTTTTTTCACTCCATTCTATTTTTCACTCTATTCCTTTTTCACTCCATTCTTTTTTTACTATCTTCTTTTATTTACTCTATTCCTTTTTTCACTCCATTCTTTTTTTCACTCTATTCCTTTTTCACTCCATTCTTTTTTAAATCTATTCCATTTTAAACTCTATTCTTTTTTCACTCTATTCCTTTTTCACTCTATTCCTTTTTCACACCATTTTTTTTCACTCTATTCTTTTTCACTCTATTCTTTTTCACTCCATTGTTTTTTCACCTTATTCCCTTTTCACTCTATTCTTTGTTCACTCTATTCCTGTTTAACTCTATTCCTTTTTTCACTCTATCCTTTGTTCACTCTATTCCTGTTTAACTCTATTCCTTTTTTCACTCTATTCTTTGTTCACTCTATTCCTTTTTAACTCTATTCCTTTTTTCACTCTATCCTTTGTTCACTCTATTCCTGTATAACTCTATTCCTTAGTTCACTCTATTCCATTTTTCACTCTATTCCCTTTTCAGTCTCTGCCCTTTTCACTCCATTCTTTTTTTCACTCTATTTCTTTTTCGTCTCTATTTCTTTTTTCACTCCATTCTTTTTTTAACTCTATTCCTTTTTCACTCTATTCCTTTTTTTACTTTATTACCTTTTTAACTCTATTTATTTTTCACTCCATTCTTTTTTCACTCTATTCCTTTATCACTATATTCTTTTTAACTCTATTCCTTTTTCACTCTATTCTTTTTTCACTCTATTCTTTTTTAACTCTATTCCTTTTTTACTCTATTCCTTTTTCACTCTATTCCTTTTTTATCTCTATTCCTTTTTCACTCCATTCTTTTTTTCACTCTATTCCTTTTTCACTCTATTTCTTTTTTCACTCTATTTCTTTTTTAACTCTATTTCTTTTTTTACTCCATTCTTTTTTTCACTCTATTCCTTTTTTTACTCCAGTCCTTTTTCACTCCATTCTTTTTTTCACTCTATTCTTTTTTCACTCTATTCCTTTTTCACTCTATTCCTTTTTAACTCTATTCCTTTTTCACTCTATTCCTTTTTCACTCTATTCCTTTTGTTACCTCTAGTCCTGATTAACTCTATTCCTTTTTAACTCTATTCACTTTTTCACTCTATTCCTGTTTGTACTCTATTCCCTTTTCACTCCATTCTTTTTTTCACTCTATTCCTTTTTCACTCCATTCTTTTTTTCACTCTATTCCTTTTTTCACTTTATTCCTTTTTCACCCCATTCTTTTTTCACTCTATTCTTTTTTTTCACTCTATTCTTTTTTCACTCCATTCTTTTTTTACTCTATTCCTTTTTTTCACTCTATTCCCTTTTCACTCCATTCTTTTTTTACTCTATTCCTTTTTTCACACTATTCCCTTTTCACTCCATTCTTTTTTCACTCTATTCCTTTTTTCACTATATTTTTTTCACTCCATTCTTTTTTAACTCTATACCTTTTTCACACTATTGCTTTTTCACTCTATTCCTTTTTAACCACATTCCCTTTTCACTCTATTTCTTTGTAACTCTATTCTTTTTTTAACTCTATTCCTTTTTCACTCTATTCCTTTTTTCACTCTATTCCTTTTTCACTTTTCCTTCTTCACTCTATTCCTTTTTCAATCTATTCCCTTTTAACTCTATTCCTTTTTCACTCTATTCCTTTTTCACTCCATTCTTTTTTTCACTCTATTCCTTTTTCACTCTATTCTTTTTTTACTATCTTCTTTTGTTAACTCTATTCCTTTTTTCCTCCATTCTTTTTTTCACTCAATTCCTTTTTCACTCTATTCCTTTTTCACTCCATTCTTTTTTTCACTGTATTCCTTTTTCACTCTATTCTTTTTTTCACTCTATTCCTTTTTTACTCTATTCCTTTTTCACTCCATTCTTTTTTTCACTATATTCCTTTTTCACTCCATTCTTTTTTTCACTCTATTCCTTTTTCACTCTATTCTTTTTTCACTATCTTCTTTTATTTACTCTATTCCTTTTTTCACTCCATTCTTTTTTTCACTCTATTCCTTTTTCACTCCATTCTTTTTTAAATCTATTCCTTTTTTAACTCTATTCTCTTTTCACTCTATTCCTTTTTCACTCTATTTTTTTTTGCACACCATTTTTTTCACTCTATTCTTTTTCACTCTATTTCTTTTTCACTCCATTCTTTTTTAAATCTATTCCTGTTTTAACTCTATTCTTTTTTCACTCTATTCCTTTTTCACTCCATTCTTTTTTTCACTTTTTTTTTTTTCACTCTATTCCTTTTTTTACTCCATTCCTTTTTCACTCTATTCCCTTTTAACTCTATTCCTTTTTAACTCTATTCCTTTATTCACTCTATCTCTCTTTCACTCTATTCTTTTTTACACTCTATTCTTTTTTTACTCTATTCCTTTTCTACTCTATTCCTTTTTTCACTCCATTCTTTTTTCAATTTTATTCCTTTTTTCACTGTATTTATTTTCAGCTCTATTCTTTTTTCTACTCTATTCTTTTTTTCAGTATATTCCTTTTTAACTCTATTCCTTTTTAACTCTATTCCTTTTTAACTCTATTCCTTTTTCCCTCTATTCTTTTTTTATCTCTATTCCTTTTTTCACTCCATTTTTTTTTACTCTATTCCTTTTTCACTCTATTCTCTTTTCACTCTATTCCTTTTTAACTCTATATCTTTTTTTCACTCTATTCTTTTTTTCACTCTATTCCTTTTTAACTCTATTCCATTTTCACTCCATTCTTTATTTCACTATATTCTTTTTTCACTCCATTCTTTTTTTCACTCTATTCCTTTTGTCACTCTATTCCTTATTTTCACTTTATTTCCTGTTTAACTCTATTCCTTTTTCACTCTATTCTTTTTTCACTCTATTCCTTTTTTCACTATATTCTTTTTTCACTCCATTCTTTTTTCACTCTATTCTTTTTTTTTAACTCTATTCCTTTTTCACTCTATTTCTTTTTTTACTCTATTCTTTTTTCACTCCATTCTTTTTTCACTCTATTCCTTTTTAACTCTATTCCTTTTTCACTCCATTCTTTTTTTCACTCTATTCCTTTATTCACTCCATTCCTTTTTCACCCTATTCTTTTTTCACTCTATTTCTTTTTCACTCTATTCCTTTTTCACTCTATTCTTTTTTCACTCTATTCCTTTTTAACTCCATTTTTTTTCACTCCATTCCTTTTTCACTCTATTCCATTTTTAACTCTAATCCTTTTTTCAATATATTCTTTTGTCACTCCATTCTTTTTTCACTCCATTAAGTTTTTCCCACTATTCCCTTTTTCACTCTATTCCTTTTTCACTCCATTCCTTTTTCACTCTATTCCTTTTTTAAATCTATTCCTTTTTAACTCTATTCTTTTTTCACTCTATTCCTTTTTCACTCTATTCCTTTTTCACTCTATTCCTTTTTTAACTCTATTCCCTTTTCACTCCATTCTTGTTTTAACTCTATTCTTTTTTCACTCTATTCCTTTTTCACTCTATTCCTTTTTCACTCTATTCTTTTTTCACTATATTCCTTTTCAACTCTATTCCATTTTTCACTCTATTCTTTTTTCACTATATTCCTTTTTTCACTCTATTCTTTTATTCACTCTATTCCTTTTTCAATCTATTCCCTTTTCACTCTATTCCTTTTTCACTCCATTCTTTTTTTCACTCTATTCCTTTTTAACTCTATTCCCTTTTCACTCTATTCCTTTTTTCACTATATTCTTTTTTCACTCCATTCTTTTTTCACCGTATTCCTTTTTCACTCTATTCGTTTTCACTCTATTTCTTTCTTAACTCTATTCCTTTTACACTCCATTTTTTCCACTCTCTTAATTGTTTCACTCTATTCCTTTTTTCACTCTATTTCTTTTTTCACCATTCTTTTTTTCACTCTATTCCTTTTTAACTCTATTCCTTTTAACTCTATTTCTTTCTTAACTCTATTCCTTTTTCACTCCATCCTTTTTTTCACTCTATTTCTTTTTCCACTCTATTCTTTTTTTCACTCTATTGCTTTTTAACTCTATTCCCTTTTAACTCTATTCCTTTTTTCACTATATTCTTTTTTCACTCCATTCTTTTTTTCACTCTATTCCTTTTTCACTCTATTTCTTTTTTCACTCTATTCCTTTTTTAACTCTATTCCTTTTAAACTCCATTCTTTTTTCACTCTGGTCGTTTTTTAACTCTATTCGTTTTTCACTCCATTTTTTGTTCACTCTATTTGTTTTCACTCTATTCTTTTTTTACTCTATTCCCTATTCACTCTATTCCTTTTTTAACTCTATTCCTTTTTAACTCCATTCTTTTTTTCACTTTATTCCTTTTTTAACTCTATTCATTTTCATCTCTATTCTTTTTTTCACTCTATTCTTTTTTTCCTCTATTCCTTTTTTTCACTCTATTCTTTTTTTCACTGAATTCCTTTTTTACTCTATTCCATTCTCAGTCCATTCTTTTTTAACTCTATTCCTTTTTTCACTCTATTCCTGTTTTACTGTATTCCTTTTTCACTCTATTCTTTTTTTC
The DNA here is from genome assembly GCA_963556195.1 of Sepiola atlantica. Lineage (NCBI taxonomy): Eukaryota > Metazoa > Mollusca > Cephalopoda > Sepiida > Sepiolidae > Sepiola > Sepiola atlantica. The sequence goes on from OY744524.1 coordinate 51,529,665, forward strand.
ACTCTATTCCTTTTTAACTCTATTCCTTTTTTACTCTATTCCTTTTTTCACTCTATTCCTTGTTTTCACTCTATTCCTTTTTCACTCTGTTCCTTTTTCACTCGATTTCTTTTTCACTCAATTCCTTTTTCACTGTATTCCTATTTCACTCTATTCTCTTTTTCACTCTATTCCTTTTTAACTCTATTCCTTTTTTTCTCTATTTCTTTTTCACTCAATTCCTTTTTAACTATATTCATTTTTCACTATCTTCCTTTTTCACACTATTCCTTTTTCTCTCCATTCTTTTTTTTCACTCCATTTCTTTTTTCACTCTATTCTTTTTTCACTCTATTCTTTGTTCACTCTATTACTTTTTCACTCAATTCCTTTTTAACTCCATTCTTTTTTTACTGTATTCTTTTTTCACACTATTTCTTTTTTAACTCTATTTCTTTTTAACTCTATTCTTTTTTTCACTCTATTCCTTTTTCACTCCATTCTTTTTTTCACTCTATTTCTTTTTCACTCTATTCCTTTTTTTTAACTCTATTCCTTTTTCACTCCATTGTTTTCCGCCCTCTATTCTATTTTAACTCTATTCTTTTTTCACTCTATTATTTTTTCACTCCATTTCTCTTTTCACTGTATTTTTTTTTTCACTCTATTCCTTTTTCACTCCATTCTTTTTTCACTCCATTTTTTATTTCACCATATTCCTTTTTAACTCTATTCCTTTCTCACTCTATAACTTTTTAACTCTATTCTTTTTTCACACTATTCCTTTTTTAACGCTATTCCTTTTTCACTCTATTCTATTTTTCACTCTATTCTTTTTTCACTCTATTCCTTTTTCACTCCATTCTTTTTTTCACTCTATTTCTTTTTTCACTCTATTCCTTTTTTCACTATATGCTTTTTTCACTGCATTCTTTTTTTACTCCATTAATTTTTTCACCTCAATTCTTTTTTTAACTCTTTTCCTTTTTCACTCCATTCTTTTTTCTCTTCTATACCTTTTTTCACTCTATTCCTTTTTCTCACTCCATTCATATTTTCACTCTATTCCTTTTCCACTCTATTCCTTTTTCACTCTATTCCTTTTTAACTCTATTCCTTTTTAACTCTATTCCTTTTTCGCTCTATTCCTTTTTTAACTCTATTAGTTTTTCACTCCATTCTTTTTTTCACTCTATTCTTTTTTCACTCTAGTCCTTTTTCACTCTATTCCTTTTTTCACTATATGCTTTTTTCACTGCATTCTTTTTTTACTCCATTAATTTTTTCACCTCAATTCTTTTTTTAACTCTTTTCCTTTTTCACTCCATTCTTTTTTCCCTTCTATACCTTTTTTCACTCTATTCCTTTTTCACACTCCATTCATATTTTCACTCTATTCCTTTTCCACTCTATTCCTTTTTCACTCTATTCCTTTTTAACTCTATTCCTTTTTCGCTCTATTCCTTTTTTTAACTCTATTAGTTTTTCACTCCATTATTTTTTTCACTCTATTCTTTTTTCACTCTATTCCTTTTTCACTCTATTCCTTTTTCACTCTATTCCTTTTTCAGTCCATTCTTTTTTTCACTCCATTTCTTTTTTAACTCTATTCTTTTTTCACTCTATTCTTTGTTCACTCTATAGCTTTTTCACTCTATACCTTTTGCACTCTATTCCTTTTTAACTCCATTTTTTTCGCACTCTATTCCTTTTTCACTCTATAACCTTTGAACTCAATTCTTTTTTAACACTATTCCTTTCTTAACTCTATTTCTTTTTCACTCCATTCTATTTTTCACTCTATTCCTTTTTACACTCTATTGCTTTTTTACTCTATTCCTTTTTCACTCCATTTTTTTTCACTCTATTCCTTTTTTTCACTTTATTCCTTTTTATCTCTATTCTTTTTTTCACTCTATTCCTATTTTCACTCCAACCTTTTTTTCACTCTATGCTCTTTTTCACCCTATTCTTTTTTCAATCTATTCCTTTTTTCACTCTTTTCCTTTTTTCACTCTATTTCTATTTTCACTCCATTCTTTTTTCACTTTATTTCTTTTTTTAACTCCATTTTTTTTTGCACTTTATTTCTTTTTTTCCATATATTCCTTTTTTCACTCTATTTCCTTTTTCCCTCCATTCTTTTTTCACTCTATTCCTTTTTTAACTCCATTCTTTTTTGCACTTTATTTCTTTTTTCACTCTATTCTATTTTTCACTCTATTCCTTCTTTCACTATATTCCGTTTTCACTCTATTACTTTTTTCACTCTATTCCATTTTCACTCTATATCATTTTAACTGTATTTTCACCCTATTCTTTTTGCACTCTATTCCTTTTTTGACTCTATTCCTTTTTCACTCTATTTCTTTTTTTCACTTTATTCCATTTTTCATTCTATACCTTTTTTCACACTATTCCGTTTTCACTCTATTCCTTTTTTCATTTTATTTTATTTCTAACTCTATTCCTTTTTTCAATCCATTTTTTTTTCACTCTCTTCGTTTTTAACTCTATCTATTTTTTACACTTTAACCATTTTTCACTCTATTCGTTTTTTTACTTTATTCTTTTTTTCACTTCATTTCTTTTTTTCACTATATTCCATTTTTCACTCTATTCTTCTTTCACTCTATTCTTTTTTCACTCTATTCTTTTTTTCACTTAATTTCTTTTTTTTTCACTCTATTCCTTTTTCACTCTATTCCCTTTTTAACTTCATTCCTTTTCTTCACTCTATTCTTTTTTCACTTAATTTCTTTTTTCACTCTATTCTTTTTTTGACTTTTTTTCTGTTTTCACTCTATTCTTTTTTCACTTTATTTCTTTTTTCACTCTAATCCTTTTTCACTCTATTCTTTTTCACTCTATTCCTTTTTTAACTCTATTCGTTTTTCACTCTATTTTTTGTTCACTCTATTTTTTTTTACTCCATTCTTTTTTCACTCTATTCTTTTTTCACTTCATTCCTTTTTTAACTCTATTCATTTTCATCTCTATTCTTTTTTTCACTCTATTCTCTTTTTCCCTCTATTTCTTTTTTCACTCCATTCCTTTTTTTCACTCTATTCTTTTTTTCACTCAATTCCTTTTTCACTCTATTCCATTTTCACTCCATTCCTTTTTAACTCTATTCCTTTTTTCACTCTATTCCTTTTTAACTCTATTCCTTTTTTACTCTATTCCTTTTTTCACTCCTTCCTTTTTTCTCTCTATTGCTTTTTCACTCTATTCAATTTTCACTCCAATCCTTTTTCACTCTATTTCTTTTTCACTCTATTCCTTTTTCACTGTATTCCTATTTCACTCCATTCTTTTTATCACTCTATTCCTTTTTCCCTCTATTCCGTTTTTCACTCTATTCCTTTTTTTCACTCTATTTATTTTTTCACTCAATTCTTTTTTCACTCTATTGCATTTTCACTCCATTCCTTTTTAACTCTATTCCTTTTTTCACTGTATTCCTTTTTCACTGTATTCTTTTTTCACTCCATTCTTTTTCACTCTATTCCTTTTTCACTCTATTCCTTTTTCACTCTATTCCATTTTTTCACTCTATTCCTTTTTCACTCTTCCTTTTTCACTCTATTCCATTTTTTCACTCTATTCCATTTTCACTCTATTGCTTTTTTTCTCTATTCTTTTTTAACTCTATTCTTTTTTAACTCTATTCCTTTTTAACTCTATTCATTTTTCACTCTCTTCCTTTTTCACACTATTCCTTTTTCTCTCCATCCTTTTTTTCACTCCATTTCTTTTTTCACTCTATTCTTTGTTCACTCTATTACTTTTTTACTCCATTCTTTTTTAACTCAATTCTTTTTTAACTCTATTCCTTTTTTAACTCTATTCCTTTTTCACTCCATTTATTCCCCTCTATTCTTTTTTTCACTCTATTCTTTGTTCACTCTATTACTTTTTTACTCCATTCTTTTTTAACTCAATTCTTTTTTAACTCTATTCCTTTTTTAACTCTATTCCTTTTTCACTCCATTTATTCCCCTCTATTCTTTTTTCACTCTATTCTTTGTTCACTCTATTACTTTTTTACTCCATTCTTTTTTAACTCAATTCTTTTTTAACTCTATTCCTTTTTTAACTCTATTCCTTTTTCACTCCATTTATTCCCCTCTATTCTTTTTTTACTCTATTCTTTGTTCACTCTATTACTTTTTTACTCCATTCTTTTTTAACTCAATTCTTTTTTAACTCTATTCCTTTTTTAACTCTATTCCTTTTTCACTCCATTTATTCCCCTCTATTCTTTTTTTCACTCTATTCCTTTTCACTCTATTCTTGTTTTAACTCTATTCCTTTTTTACTCTATTCTTTTTTCACTATATTCCTTTTTAACTCTATTCCTTTTTAACTCTATTTTTTTCACTCTATTTCTTTTTTAACACTATTCTTTTTTCACTCTATTCCTTTTTCACTCCATTTCTCATTTCACTGTATTCTTTTTAAACTCTATTCCCTTTTCACTCCATTTCTTTTTTCACTCCATTTAATTTTTCACTCTATTTCTATTTCACTCCATTCTTTTTTCACTCCATTTCTTTTTTCACTCTATTCCTTTTTAACTGTATTCCTTTCTCACGCTATAACTATTTAACTCTATTCTTTTTTCACACTATTCCTTTTTTAACTCTATTCCTGTTTTCACTATATGCTTTTTTCACTCCATTCTTTTTTCACTCCATTTTTTTAAAAACTCTATTCCTTTTAAACTCTATTCCTTTCTCACTCTATAACTTTTTAACTTTATTCTTTTTTCACACTATTCCTTTTTTAACTCTATTCCATCATTCACTCTATTCTATTTTTCACTCTATTCCTTTGTCACTCTATTCCTTTTTCACTCCATTTTTTTCCCCTCTATTCCTTTTTTCACTCTATTTCTTTTTTTTAACTCTATTCCTTTTTAACTCCATTCTTTTTTTCACTTTATTCCTTTTTTAACTCTATTCCTTTTCCACTCTATTCTCTTTTCACTCTATTCCTTTTTAACTCTATTCTTTTTTTCACTCAATTCCTTTTTCACTCTATTCCTTTTTAACACTATTCCTTTTTAACGCTATTCCTTTTTAACTCTATTCCTTTTTCACTCAATTCCTTTTTAACTCTATTCCTTTTTCACTCTATTCCTTTTTCACTATATTCCTTTTTAACTCTATTCCTTTTTCACTCCATTCTTTTTTCACTATATTCCTTTTTTCACTCTATTCTTTTATTCACTCTATTCCTTTTTAACTCTATTCCTTTTTCACTCTATATTTTTTCACTCCATTCTTTTGTTCACTCTATTTTTTTTTCACTCTATTCTTTGTTCACTCTATTACTTTTTCACTCTATACCTTTTTCACTCTATTCCTTTTTAACTCCATTTTTTTCGCACTCTATTCCTTTTTCACTCTATTCCTTTTCAACTCTATTCCTTTTTCACTCTATAACTTTTGAACTCTATTCCTTTTTCACTCTATTCCTTTTTCACTCCATTCTTTTTTTCACTCTATTCCTTTTTCCACTTTATTCCTTTTTATCTCTATTTTTTTTCACTCTATTCCTATTTTCACTTTATCATTTTTTTCACTCTATGCTCTTTTGAACTCTATTCTTTTTTCACTCTATTCCTTTTTTTCACCCTATTCCTTTTTTCACTCTATTTCTTTTTTCCCTCCATTCTTTTTTCACTCTATTCCTTTTTTAACTCCATTCTTTTTTGCACTTTATTTCTTTTTTCACTCTATTTCTTATTCAACTCTATTCTTTTTCACTCTATTTCATTTTTAACTGTATTTTTTTCACCCTATTCCTTTTTCACTCCATTCTTATTTCACTCTATTCCTGTTTTCACTCTATTTCTTTTTTTCACTCTATTCCATTTTTCACTCTATTCCTTCTTTCACTATATTCCGTTTTCACTCTATTACTTTTTTTACTCTATTCCCTTTTCACTCTATTTCATATTAACTGTATTTTTTCACCCTATTCCTTTTGCACTCTATTCCTGTTTTGACTCTATTCCTTTTTCACTCTATTTCTTTTTTTCACTCTATTCCATTTTTCACTCTATTCCTTCTTTTACTATATTCCGTTTTCACTCTATTACTTTTTTCACTCTATTCCATTTTCACTCTATTTCATATTAACTGTATTTTTTCACCCTATTCCTTTTGCACTCTATTCCTTTTTTCACTCTATTTCTTTTTTTCACTTTATTCCATATTTCATTCTATACATTTTTTCACTCTATTCCGTTTTCACTCTATTCCTTTTTTCATTTTATTCTATTTCTAACTCTATTCCTTTTTTCACTCCATTCTTTTTTTCACTCTCTTCGTTTTTCACTCTATCTATTTTTCACTCTATCCTTTTTCACTCTGTTCGTTTTTTTACTTTATTCTTTTTTCACTTCATTTCTTTTTTTTCACTCTATTCCATTTTTCACTCTAATCTTCTTTCACTCTATTCTTTTTTCACTCTATTCTTTTACTCACTTCTTTTTTTTTTCACTCTATCCATTTTTCACTCTATTCCTCTTTCACTTCATTCCTTTTTTTCACTCTATTCTTTTTTCACTTTATTTCTTTTTTCACTCTATTCTTTTTTTCACTTTATTTCTATTTTCACTCTATTCTTGTTTTCTCTTTATTCCTTTTTCAATCTATACATTTTTTCACTCTATTCCTTTTTCACTCTATTTCTTTTTTCACTCCATTCTTTTTTTCACTTTAGTTCTGTTTTCACTCTATTCCTTTTTCACTCTATTCTTTTTAATTCTATTTCATTTTTAACTCTATTCTTTTTTTCACTCTATTCTTTTTTCACTCTATTCCCTTTTCTACGCTATTCCTTTTTAAATCTATTCCTTTTTTCACTCCATTCTTTTTTTCACTCTATTCCTTTTTTCACTCTATTCCTGTTCACTCTATTCCTTTTTCATTCAATTCCTTTTTAACTCTATTCTTTTTTCACTCTATTCTTTTTTACACTTCATTCCTTTTTTTCACTCTATTCTTTTTTCTTTCACTTCATTTCTTTTTCACTCTATTCTTTGTTTCCCTCTATTTCTTTTTCACTCTATTCCTTTTTGTCACTCTTTTCATTTTTTTTTCACTCCATTATGTTTTTTACTCTGTTCCGTTTAGTACTCTATTCTTTGATCACTCTATTTCTTTTTTCACTCTATTCGTCTTTCATTGAATCCGTTTTGACTCAATTTCTTTTTCACTCTATTTTTGTTGATCATATTATTATTTTTCACTCTGTTACGTTTTCACTCTATCCTTTTTTACTCTTTAATTTTTCACACTATCCTTTTTTACTCTATCCTTTATCTATCATTGTATTCTTTTTTCACTATCTTTTTTTAACTTATCTCTTTTCACTCAACCCTTTATTCACTCTAATCCTTTAACTCTATGTCTTTTTGAACTCTATTTTTTTTCACTCTGACCTTTTTTCACTCTACCACTTTTCACTATCGTCACTTTTTTTACTTTATATCTAGTTCATTTGCCCCTTTTTTCAATCCAGCACTTTTGACTAAATCTTTTTTTCACTTTCCATTTGTTATCACTGTATCTTTTTATCACACTATCTTTTTTCACTCTATTTTTTTGACGATCCGTTTTGACTCTAACTCATTTTCTACTTTCTTCATTTTCAGTCTACTCTTTTCACTCAATTCTTTTTGACTCAATTCCTTTGTCACTCAATTGTTTTTAACTCTATTTATTTTTAACTATATTACTGTTTCACTCCATCTATGTTCACTTCATCCCATTTCACTCAATCTTTATTCACTCTATTCTTATTCACTCTCTTTATTAACAATCTTTTTTCACTATCTTTTTTAACTATATTCTTGTTTTACTTAATCTGTTTAACATATATAGTTTCACTCTATCCCTTTTAATTATCCTTTTTCACTCTATCGTTTATTCAGTTTATACATTTTTCACTCTATCTCTTTTCATTTTTTCTCCTTTTGACCTTATTACTTATCCACGCTATTCCCTTTTCACTCATTCCGTTTTTATACTATCCTTTTTCTACTATATATCTTTTTAACTATCCTTTTTTCACTATATACATTTTGACTTTATATCATTTTTACTTTTCCCTTTTTTACAATTTATCCTTTTTCACTTAATTCTATTTTCGCTCAATACTTTTTATTACTCTATTTCTTTTTCACTATTCTTTTTCTTTCAATCCTTTTTCACTGTATCCTGTTTTTACTCTATATTTTATTCACGCTATCCTTTTTCACTGTATCTCCTTTTAAATCTATCCTTTTTCACTCTATCCATTTTAATCAACCTTTTTCACTATATTCTGTTTTGACTCTACTCTTTTTCACTCCATACTTTTTGACTTTATATCTTTTTGACTTTTACCCCTTTTCAATCTATTCTTTTCAAATCTATCCATTTTCAATCTATCCCTTTTAGCTCTATCCTATTTTACTTTTTTTTACTTTTTCTCTCTTAGTCTACAATTTTGCACTCTATCAATTTAAACTATATTCTTGTTTAACAATATTCTTGTTTAATTATATTCTTGTTTAACTATATTCTTGTTTAACTATATTCTAGTTTAACTATATTCTTGTTTATCTATATTCTTGTTTATCTATATTCTTGTTTAACTATATTCTTGTTTAACTATATTCTTGTTAAACTATATTCTTGTTTAACTATATTCTTGTTTAACTATATTCTTGTTTAACTATATTCTTGTTTATCTATATTCTTGTTTAACTATATTCTTGTTTATCTATATTCTTGTTTAACTATATTTTTGTTTAACTATATTCTTGTAAAACTATATTCTTGTTTATCTATATTCTTGTTTAACTATATTCTTGTTTAACTATATTCTTGTTTATCTATATTCTTGTTAAACTATATTCTTGTTTAACTATATTCTTGTTTAACTATATTCTTGTTTATCTATATTCTTGTTTATCTATATTCTTGTTAAACTATATTCTTGTTTATCTATATTCTTGTTTAACTATATTCTTGTTTAACTATATTCTTGTTTAACTATATTCTTGTTTATCTATATTCTTGTTTAACTATATCCTTGTTTATCTGTATTCTTGTTTAACTATATTTTTGTTTAACTTTATTCTTGTTAAACTATATTCTTGTTTATCTATATTCTTGTTTAACTATATTCTTGTTTAACTATATTCTTGTTTATCTATATTCTTGTTTAACTATATTCTTGTTTAACTATATTTTTGTTTACCTATATTCTTGTTTATCTATATTCTTGTTTAACTATATTCTTGTTAAACTATATTCTTGTTTTACTATATTCTTGTTTATCTATATTCTTCTTTAACTATATTCTTGTTAAACTATATTCTTGTTTAACTATATTCTTGTTTAACTATATTCTTGTTTATCTATATTCTTGTTTATCTATATTCTTGTTAAACTATATTCTTGTTTATCTATATTCTTGTTTAACTATATTTTTGTTTAACTATATTCTTGTTTATCTATATTCTTGTTTAACTATATTCTTGTTAAACTATATTCTTGTTTAACTATATTCTTGTTTATCTATATTCTTGTTTAACTATATTCTTGTTAAACTATATTCTTGTTTAACTATATTCTTGTTTAACTATATTCTTGTTTATCTATATTCTTGTTTTACTATATTTTTGTTAAACTATATTCTTGTTTATCTATATTCTTGTTTAACTATATTCTTGTTAAACTATATTCTTGTTTAACTATATTCTTGTTTATCTATATTCTTGTTTAACTATATTCTTGTTTATCTATATTCTTGTTTAACTATATTCTTATTTAACTATATTCTTGTTTATCTATATTCTTGTTTAACTATATTCTTGTTAAACTATATTCTTGTTTAACTATATTCTTGTTAAACTATATTCTTGTTTATCTATATTCTTGTTTAACTATATTCTTGTTAAACTATATTCTTGTTTATCTATATTCTTGTTTAACTATATTTTTGTTTAACTATATTCTTGTTTATCTATATTCTTGTTTAACTATATTCTTGTTAAACTATATTCTTGTTTAACTATATTCTTGTTTATCTATATTCTTGTTTAACTATATTCTTGTTAAACTATATTCTTGTTTAACTATATTCTTGTTTAACTATATTCTTGTTAAACTATATTCTTGTTTAACTATATTCTTGTTTATCTATATTCTTGTTTAACTATATTCTTGTTTAACTATATTCTTGTTTAACAATATTCTTGTTTATCTATATTCTTGTTTAACTATATTCTTGTTAAACTATATTCTTGTTTAACTATATTCTTGTTTATCTATATTCTTGTTAAACTATATTCTTGTTAAACTATATTCTTGTTTAACTATATTCTTGTTTATCTATATTCTTGTTTAACTATATTCTTGTTAAACTATATTCTTGTTTAACTATATTCTTGTTTAACTATATTCTTGTTTATCTATATTCTTCTTTTACTATATTCTTGTTAAACTATATTCTTGTTTATCTATAGTCTTGTTTAACTATATTCTTGTTTAACTATATTCTTGTTTATCTATATTCTTGTTTAACTATATTCTTGTTAAACTATATTCTTGTTTAACTATATTCTTGTTTATCTATATTCTTGTTTAACTATATTCTTGTTTAACTATATGCTTGTTTAACTATATTCTTGTTTAACAATATTCTTGTTTATCTATATTCTTGTTTAACTATATTCTTGTTAAACTATATTCTTGTTTAACTATATTCTTGTTTATCTATATTCTTGTTTAACTATATTCGTGTTAAACTATATTCTTGTTTAACTATATTCTTGTTTATCTATATTCTTGTTTAACTATATTCTTGTTTAACTATATTCTTGTTTAACTATATTCTTGTTTAACTATATTCTTGTTTATCTATATTCTTGTTTTACTATATTTTTGTTAAACTATATTCTTGTTTATCTATATTCTTGTTTAACTATATTCTTGTTAAACTATATTCTTGTTTAACTATATTCTTGTTTATCTATATTCTTGTTTAACTATATTCTTGTTTATCTATATTCTTGTTTAACTATATTCTTATTTAACTATATTCTTGTTTATCTATATTCTTGTTTAACTATATTCTTGTTAAACTATATTCTTGTTTAACTATATTCTTGTTAAACTATATTCTTGTTTATCTATATTCTTGTTTAACTATATTTTTGTTTAACTATATTCTTGTTTATCTATATTCTTGTTTAACTATATTCTTGTTTAACTATATTCTTGTTTATCTATATTCTTGTTTTACTATATTTTTGTTAAACTATATTCTTGTTTATCTATATTCTTGTTTAACTATATTCTTGTTAAACTATATTCTTGTTTAACTATATTCTTGTTTATCTATATTCTTGTTTAACTATATTCTTGTTTATCTATATTCTTGTTTAACTATATTCTTATTTAACTATATTCTTGTTTATCTATATTCTTGTTTAACTATATTCTTGTTAAACTATATTCTTGTTTAACTATATTCTTGTTAAACTATATTCTTGTTTATCTATATTCTTGTTTAACTATATTCTTGTTAAACTATATTCTTGTTTATCTATATTCTTGTTTAACTATATTTTTGTTTAACTATATTCTTGTTTATCTATATTCTTGTTTAACTATATTCTTGTTAAACTATATTCTTGTTTAACTATATTCTTGTTTATCTATATTCTTGTTTAACTATATTCTTGTTTAACTATATGCTTGTTTAACTATATTCTTGTTTAACAATATTCTTGTTTATCTATGTTCTTGTTTAACTATATTCTTGTTAAACTATATTCTTGTTTAACTATATTCTTGTTTATCTATATTCTTGTTTAAATATATTCTTGTTAAACTATATTCTTGTTTAACTATATTCTTGTTTATCTATATTCTTGTTTAACTATATTCTTGTTAAACTATATTCTTGTTTAACTATATTCTTGTTTAACTATATTCTTGTTTATCTATATTCTTCTTTTACTATATTCTTGTTAAACTATATTCTTGTTTATCTATAGTCTTGTTTAACTATATTCTTGTTTAACTATATTCTTGTTTAACTATATTCTTGTTTAACTATATTCTTGTTTAACTATACTCTTGTTTAACTATATTCTTGTTTAACTATATTCTTGTTTATCTATATTCTTGTTTAACTATATTCTTGTTTAACTATATTCTTATTTATCTATATTTTTGTTTATCTATATTCTTGTTTAACTATATTCTTGTTTATCTATATTTTTGTTTAACTATATTCTTGTTAAACTATATTCTTGCTTATCTATATTCTTGTTTAACTATATTCTTGTTTAACTATATTCTTGTTTATCTATATTCTTGTTTAACTATATTCTTGTTTATCTATATTCTTGTTTAACTATATTTTTGTTTAACTATATTCTTGTTTATCTATATTCTTGTTTAACTATATTCTTGTTAAACTATATTCTTGTTTATCTATATTCTTGTTTATCTATATTCTTCTTTAACTATATTCTTGTTAAACTATATTCTTGTTTAACTATATTCTTGTTTAACTATATTCTTGTTTATCTATATTCTTGTTTAACTATATTCTTTATAAACTATATTCTTGTTTATCTATATTCTTGTTTAACTATATTTTTGTTTAACTATATTCTTGTTTATCTATATTCTTGTTTAACTATATTCTTGTTAAACTATATTCTTGTTTAACTATATTCTTGTTTATCTATATTCTTGTTGAACTATATTCTTGTTAAACTATATTCTTGTTTAACTATATTCTTGTTTAACTATATTCTTGTTTATCTATATTCTTGTTTAACTATATTTTTGTTAAACTATATTCTTGTTTATCTATATCCTTGTTTAACTATATTCTTGTTAAACTATATTCTTGTTTAACTATATTCTTGTTTATCTATATTCTTGTTTAACTATATTCTTGTTTAACTATATTCTTGTTTAACTATATTCTTGTTTAACTATATTCTTGTTTATCTATATTCTTGTTTAACTATATTCTTGTTAAACTATATTCTTGTTTAACTATATTCTTGTTTAACTATATTCTTGTTTATCTATATTCATGTTTAACTATATTCTTGTTAAACTATATTTTTGTTTATCTATATTCTTGTTTAACTATATTCTTGTTAAACTATATTCTTGTTTATCTATATTCTTGTTTAACTATATTCTTGTTAAACTATATTCTTGTTTTACTATATTCTTGTTTATCTATATTCTTGTTTAACTATATTCTTGTTAAACTATATTCTTGTTTAACTATATTCTTGTTAAACTATATTCTTGTTTATCTATATTCTTGTTTAACTATATTCTTGTTAAACTATATTCTTGTTTATCTATATTCTTGTTTAACTATATTTTTGTTTAACTATATTCTTGTTTATCTATATTCTTGTTTAACTATATTCTTGTTAAACTATATTCTTGTTTAACTATATTCTTGTTTATCTATATTCTTGTTTAACTATATTCTTGTTTAACTATATGCTTGTTTAACTATATTCTTGTTTAACAATATTCTTGTTTATCTATATTCTTGTTTAACTATATTCTTGTTAAACTATATTCTTGTTTAACTATATTCTTGTTTATCTATATTCTTGTTTAACTATATTCTTGTTAAACTATATTCTTGTTTAACTATATTCTTGTTTATCTATATTCTTGTTTAACTATATTCTTGTTAAACTATATTCTTGTTTAACTATATTCTTGTTTATCTATATTCTTGTTTAACTATATTCTTGTTTAACTATATTCTTGTTTATCTATATTCTTGTTTTACTATATTTTTGTTAAACTATATTCTTGTTTATCTATATTCTTGTTTAACTATATTCTTGTTTATCTATATTCTTGTTTAACTATATTCTTATTTAACTATATTCTTGTTTATCTATATTCTTGTTTAACTATATTCTTGTTAAACTATATTCTTGTTTAACTATATTCTTGTTAAACAATATTCTTGTTTATCTATATTCTTGTTTAACTATATTCTTGTTAAACTATATTCTTGTTTATCTATATTCTTGTTTAACTATATTTTTGTTTAACTATATTCTTGTTTATCTATATTCTTGTTTAACTATATTCTTGTTAAACTATATTCTTGTTTAACTATATTCTTGTTTATCTATATTCTTGTTTAACTATATTCTTGTTTAACTATATGCTTGTTTAACTATATTCTTGTTTAACAATATTCTTGTTTATCTATATTCTTGTTTAACTATATTCTTGTTAAACTATATTCTTGTTTAACTATATTCTTGTTTATCTATATTCTTGTTTAACTATATTCTTGTTAAACTATATTCTTGTTTAACTATATTCTTGTTTATCTATATTCTTGTTTAACTATATTCTTGTTAAACTATATTCTTGTTTAACTATATTCTTGTTTAACTATATTCTTGTTTATCTATATTCTTCTTTTACTATATTCTTGTTAAACTATATTCTTGTTTATCTATAGTCTTGTTTAACTATATTCTTGTTTAACTATATTCTTGTTTAACTATATTCTTGTTTAACTATATTCTTGTTTAACTATATTCTTGTTTATCTATATTCTTGTTTAACTATATTCTTGTTTAACTATATTCTTATTTATCTATATTTTTGTTTATCTATATTCTTGTTTAACTATATTCCTGTTTATCTATATTCTTGTTTTACTATATTTTTGTTAAACTATATTCTTGTTTATCTATATTCTTGTTTAACTATATTCTTGTTAAACTATATTCTTGTTTAACTATATTCTTGTTTATCTATATTCTTGTTTAACTATATTCTTGTTTATCTATATTCTTGTTTAACTATATTCTTATTTAACTATATTCTTGTTTATCTATATTCTTGTTTAACTATATTCTTGTTAAACTATATTCTTGTTTAACTATATTCTTGTTAAACTATATTCTTGTTTATCTATATTCTTGTTTAACTATATTCTTGTTAAACTATATTCTTGTTTATCTATATTCTTGTTTAACTATATTTTTGTTTAACTATATTCTTGTTTATCTATATTCTTGTTTAACTATATTCTTGTTAAACTATATTCTTGTTTAACTATATTCTTGTTTATCTATATTCTTGTTTAACTATATTCTTGTTTAACTATATGCTTGTTTAACTATATTCTTGTTTAACAATATTCTTGTTTATCTATATTCTTGTTTAACTATATTCTTGTTAAACTATATTCTTGTTTAACTATATTCTTGTTTATCTATATTCTTGTTTAACTATATTCTTGTTAAACTATATTCTTGTTTAACTATATTCTTGTTTATCTATATTCTTGTTTAACTATATTCTTGTTAAACTATATTCTTGTTTAACTATATTCTTGTTTAACTATATTCTTGTTTATCTATATTCTTCTTTTACTATATTCTTGTTAAACTATATTCTTGTTTATCTATAGTCTTGTTTAACTATATTCTTGTTTAACTATATTCTTGTTTAACTATATTCTTGTTTAACTATATTCTTGTTTAACTATACTCTTGTTTAACTATATTCTTGTTTAACTATATTCTTGTTTATCTATATTCTTGTTTAACTATATTCTTGTTTAACTATATTCTTATTTATCTATATTTTTGTTTATCTATATTCTTGTTTAACTATATTCTTGTTTATCTATATTTTTGTTTAACTATATTCTTGTTAAACTATATTCTTGCTTATCTATATTCTTGTTTAACTATATTCTTGTTTAACTATATTCTTGTTTATCTATATTCTTGTTTAACTATATTCTTATTTAACTATATTCTTGTTTATCTATATTCTTGTTTAACTATATTCTTGTTAAACTATATTCTTGTTTAACTATATTCTTGTTAAACTATATTCTTGTTTATCTATATTCTTGTTTAACTATATTTTTGTTTAACTATATTCTTGTTTATCTATATTCTTGTTTAACTATATTCTTGTTTAACTATATTCTTGTTTATCTATATTCTTGTTTTACTATATTTTTGTTAAACTATATTCTTGTTTATCTATATTCTTGTTTAACTATATTCTTGTTAAACTATATTCTTGTTTAACTATATTCTTGTTTATCTATATTCTTGTTTAACTATATTCTTGTTTATCTATATTCTTGTTTAACTATATTCTTATTTAACTATATTCTTGTTTATCTATATTCTTGTTTAACTATATTCTTGTTAAACTATATTCTTGTTTAACTATATTCTTGTTAAACTATATTCTTGTTTATCTATATTCTTGTTTAACTATATTCTTGTTAAACTATATTCTTGTTTATCTATATTCTTGTTTAACTATATTTTTGTTTAACTATATTCTTGTTTATCTATATTCTTGTTTAACTATATTCTTGTTAAACTATATTCTTGTTTAACTATATTCTTGTTTATCTATATTCTTGTTTAACTATATTCTTGTTTAACTATATGCTTGTTTAACTATATTCTTGTTTAACAATATTCTTGTTTATCTATATTCTTGTTTAACTATATTCTTGTTAAACTATATTCTTGTTTAACTATATTCTTGTTTATCTATATTCTTGTTTAACTATATTCTTGTTAAACTATATTCTTGTTTAACTATATTCTTGTTTATCTATATTCTTGTTTAACTATATTCTTGTTAAACTATATTCTTGTTTAACTATATTCTTGTTTAACTATATTCTTGTTTATCTATATTCTTCTTTTACTATATTCTTGTTAAACTATATTCTTGTTTATCTATAGTCTTGTTTAACTATATTCTTGTTTAACTATATTCTTGTTTAACTATATTCTTGTTTAACTATATTCTTGTTTAACTATACTCTTGTTTAACTATATTCTTGTTTAACTATATTCTTGTTTATCTATATTCTTGTTTAACTATATTCTTGTTTAACTATATTCTTATTTATCTATATTTTTGTTTATCTATATTCTTGTTTAACTATATTCTTGTTTATCTATATTTTTGTTTAACTATATTCTTGTTAAACTATATTCTTGCTTATCTATATTCTTGTTTAACTATATTCTTGTTTAACTATATTCTTGTTTATCTATATTCTTGTTTAACTATATTCTTGTTTATCTATATTCTTGTTTAACTATATTTTTGTTTAACTATATTCTTGTTTATCTATATTCTTGTTTAACTATATTCTTGTTAAACTATATTCTTGTTTATCTATATTCTTGTTTATCTATATTCTTCTTTAACTATATTCTTGTTAAACTATATTCTTGTTTAACTATATTCTTGTTTAACTATATTCTTGTTTATCTATATTCTTGTTTAACTATATTCTTTATAAACTATATTCTTGTTTATCTATATTCTTGTTTAACTATATTTTTGTTTAACTATATTCTTGTTTATCTATATTCTTGTTTAACTATATTCTTGTTAAACTATATTCTTGTTTAACTATATTCTTGTTTATCTATATTCTTGTTGAACTATATTCTTGTTAAACTATATTCTTGTTTAACTATATTCTTGTTTAACTATATTCTTGTTTATCTATATTCTTGTTTAACTATATTTTTGTTAAACTATATTCTTGTTTATCTATATCCTTGTTTAACTATATTCTTGTTAAACTATATTCTTGTTTAACTATATTCTTGTTTATCTATATTCTTGTTTAACTATATTCTTGTTTAACTATATTCTTGTTTAACTATATTCTTGTTTAACTATATTCTTGTTTATCTATATTCTTGTTTAACTATATTCTTGTTAAACTATATTCTTGTTTAACTATATTCTTGTTTAACTATATTCTTGTTTATCTATATTCATGTTTAACTATATTCTTGTTAAACTATATTTTTGTTTATCTATATTCTTGTTTAACTATATTCTTGTTTAACTATATTCTTGTTTAACTATATTCTTGTTTATCTATATTCTTGTTTAACTATATTCTTGTTTAACTATATTCTTATTTATCTATATTTTTGTTTATCTATATTCTTGTTTAACTATATTCTTGTTTATCTATATTTTTGTTTAACTATATTCTTGTTAAACTATATTCTTGCTTATCTATATTCTTGTTTAACTATATTCTTGTTTAACTATATTCTTGTTTATCTATATTCTTGTTTAACTATATTCTTATTTAACTATATTCTTGTTTATCTATATTCTTGTTTAACTATATTCTTGTAAAACTATATTCTTGTTTAACTATATTCTTGTTAAACTATATTCTTGTTTATCTATATTCTTGTTTAACTATATTTTTGTTTAACTATATTCTTGTTTATCTATATTCTTGTTTAACTATATTCTTGTTTAACTATATTCTTGTTTATCTATATTCTTGTTTTACTATATTTTTGTTAAACTATATTCTTGTTTATCTATATTCTTGTTTAACTATATTCTTGTTAAACTATATTCTTGTTTAACTATATTCTTGTTTATCTATATTCTTGTTTAACTATATTCTTGTTTATCTATATTCTTGTTTAACTATATTCTTATTTAACTATATTCTTGTTTATCTATATTCTTGTTTAACTATATTCTTGTTAAACTATATTCTTGTTTAACTATATTCTTGTTAAACTATATTCTTGTTTATCTATATTCTTGTTTAACTATATTCTTGTTAAACTATATTCTTGTTTATCTATATTCTTGTTTAACTATATTTTTGTTTAACTATATTCTTGTTTATCTATATTCTTGTTTAACTATATTCTTGTTAAACTATATTCTTGTTTAACTATATTCTTGTTTATCTATATTCTTGTTTAACTATATTCTTGTTTAACTATATGCTTGTTTAACTATATTCTTGTTTAACAATATTCTTGTTTATCTATATTCTTGTTTAACTATATTCTTGTTAAACTATATTCTTGTTTAACTATATTCTTGTTTATCTATATTCTTGTTTAACTATATTCTTGTTAAACTATATTCTTGTTTAACTATATTCTTGTTTATCTATATTCTTGTTTAACTATATTCTTGTTAAACTATATTCTTGTTTAACTATATTCTTGTTTAACTATATTCTTGTTTATCTATATTCTTCTTTTACTATATTCTTGTTAAACTATATTCTTGTTTATCTATAGTCTTGTTTAACTATATTCTTGTTTAACTATATTCTTGTTTAACTATATTCTTGTTTAACTATATTCTTGTTTAACTATACTCTTGTTTAACTATATTCTTGTTTAACTATATTCTTGTTTATCTATATTCTTGTTTAACTATATTCTTGTTTAACTATATTCTTATTTATCTATATTTTTGTTTATCTATATTCTTGTTTAACTATATTCTTGTTTATCTATATTTTTGTTTAACTATATTCTTGTTAAACTATATTCTTGCTTATCTATATTCTTGTTTAACTATATTCTTGTTTAACTATATTCTTGTTTATCTATATTCTTGTTTAACTATATTCTTGTTTATCTATATTCTTGTTTAACTATATTTTTGTTTAACTATATTCTTGTTTATCTATATTCTTGTTTAACTATATTCTTGTTAAACTATATTCTTGTTTATCTATATTCTTGTTTATCTATATTCTTCTTTAACTATATTCTTGTTTTACTATATTCTTGTTTAACTATATTCTTGTTTAACTATATTCTTGTTTATCTATATTCTTGTTTAACTATATTCTTTATAAACTATATTCTTGTTTATCTATATTCTTGTTTAACTATATTTTTGTTTAACTATATTCTTGTTTATCTATATTCTTGTTTAACTATATTCTTGTTAAACTATATTCTTGTTTAACTATATTCTTGTTTATCTATATTCTTGTTGAACTATATTCTTGTTAAACTATATTCTTGTTTAACTATATTCTTGTTTAACTATATTCTTGTTTATCTATATTCTTGTTTAACTATATTTTTGTTAAACTATATTCTTGTTTATCTATATCCTTGTTTAACTATATTCTTGTTAAACTATATTCTTGTTTAACTATATTCTTGTTTATCTATATTCTTGTTTAACTATATTCTTGTTTAACTATATTCTTGTTTAACTATATTCTTGTTTAACTATATTCTTGTTTATCTATATTCTTGTTTAACTATATTCTTGTTAAACTATATTCTTGTTTAACTATATTCTTGTTTAACTATATTCTTGTTTATCTATATTCATGTTTAACTATATTCTTGTTAAACTATATTTTTGTTTATCTATATTCTTGTTTAACTATATTCTTGTTAAACTATATTCTTGTTTATCTATATTCTTGTTTAACTATATTCTTGTTAAACTATATTCTTGTTTTACTATATTCTTGTTTATCTATATTCTTGTTTAACTATATTCTTGTTAAACTAGATTCTTGTTTAACTATATTCTTGTTAAACTATATTCTTGTTTATCTATATTCTTGTTTAACTATATTCTTGTTAAACTATATTCTTGTTTATCTATATTCTTGTTTAACTATATTTTTGTTTAACTATATTCTTGTTTATCTATATTCTTGTTTAACTATATTCTTGTTAAACTATATTCTTGTTTAACTATATTCTTGTTTATCTATATTCTTGTTTAACTATATTCTTGTTTAACTATATGCTTGTTTAACTATATTCTTGTTTAACAATATTCTTGTTTATCTATATTCTTGTTTAACTATATTCTTGTTAAACTATATTCTTGTTTAACTATATTCTTGTTTATCTATATTCTTGTTTAACTATATTCTTGTTAAACTATATTCTTGTTTAA
This sequence comes from Sepiola atlantica, assembly GCA_963556195.1. Taxonomy (NCBI): domain Eukaryota; kingdom Metazoa; phylum Mollusca; class Cephalopoda; order Sepiida; family Sepiolidae; genus Sepiola; species Sepiola atlantica. Next base: position 51,550,457 of record OY744524.1, read on the forward strand.
CTATATTCTTGTTTATCTATATTCTTGTTTAACTATATTCTTGTTAAACTATATTCTTGTTTAACTATATTCTTGTTTATCTATATTCTTGTTTAACTATATTCTTGTTTAACTATATTCTTGTTTAACTATATTCTTGTTTTACTATATTTTTGTTAAACTATATTCTTGTTTATCTATATTCTTGTTTAACTATATTCTTGTTAAACTATATTCTTGTTTAACTATATTCTTGTTTATCTATATTCTTGTTTAACTATATTCTTGTTTATCTATATTCTTGTTTAACTATATTCTTATTTAACTATATTCTTGTTTATCTATATTCTTGTTTAACTATATTCTTGTTAAACTATATTCTTGTTTAACTATATTCTTGTTAAACAATATTCTTGTTTATCTATATTCTTGTTTAACTATATTCTTGTTAAACTATATTCTTGTTTATCTATATTCTTGTTTAACTATATTTTTGTTTAACTATATTCTTGTTTATCTATATTCTTGTTTAACTATATTCTTGTTAAACTATATTCTTGTTTAACTATATTCTTGTTTATCTATATTCTTGTTTAACTATATTCTTGTTTAACTATATGCTTGTTTAACTATATTCTTGTTTAACAATATTCTTGTTTATCTATATTCTTGTTTAACTATATTCTTGTTAAACTATATTCTTGTTTAACTATATTCTTGTTTATCTATATTCTTGTTTAACTATATTCTTGTTAAACTATATTCTTGTTTAACTATATTCTTGTTTATCTATATTCTTGTTTAACTATATTCTTGTTAAACTATATTCTTGTTTAACTATATTCTTGTTTAACTATATTCTTGTTTATCTATATTCTTCTTTTACTATATTCTTGTTAAACTATATTCTTGTTTATCTATAGTCTTGTTTAACTATATTCTTGTTTAACTATATTCTTGTTTAACTATATTCTTGTTTAACTATATTCTTGTTTAACTATATTCTTGTTTAACTATATTCTTGTTTATCTATATTCTTGTTTAACTATATTCTTGTTTAACTATATTCTTATTTATCTATATTTTTGTTTATCTATATTCTTGTTTAACTATATTCTTGTTTATCTATATTCTTGTTTTACTATATTTTTGTTAAACTATATTCTTGTTTATCTATATTCTTGTTTAACTATATTCTTGTTAAACTATATTCTTGTTTAACTATATTCTTGTTTATCTATATTCTTGTTTAACTATATTCTTGTTTATCTATATTCTTGTTTAACTATATTCTTATTTAACTATATTCTTGTTTATCTATATTCTTGTTTAACTATATTCTTGTTAAACTATATTCTTGTTTAACTATATTCTTGTTAAACTATATTCTTGTTTATCTATATTCTTGTTTAACTATATTCTTGTTAAACTATATTCTTGTTTATCTATATTCTTGTTTAACTATATTTTTGTTTAACTATATTCTTGTTTATCTATATTCTTGTTTAACTATATTCTTGTTAAACTATATTCTTGTTTAACTATATTCTTGTTTATCTATATTCTTGTTTAACTATATTCTTGTTTAACTATATGCTTGTTTAACTATATTCTTGTTTAACAATATTCTTGTTTATCTATATTCTTGTTTAACTATATTCTTGTTAAACTATATTCTTGTTTAACTATATTCTTGTTTATCTATATTCTTGTTTAACTATATTCTTGTTAAACTATATTCTTGTTTAACTATATTCTTGTTTATCTATATTCTTGTTTAACTATATTCTTGTTAAACTATATTCTTGTTTAACTATATTCTTGTTTAACTATATTCTTGTTTATCTATATTCTTCTTTTACTATATTCTTGTTAAACTATATTCTTGTTTATCTATAGTCTTGTTTAACTATATTCTTGTTTAACTATATTCTTGTTTAACTATATTCTTGTTTAACTATATTCTTGTTTAACTATACTCTTGTTTAACTATATTCTTGTTTAACTATATTCTTGTTTATCTATATTCTTGTTTAACTATATTCTTGTTTAACTATATTCTTATTTATCTATATTTTTGTTTATCTATATTCTTGTTTAACTATATTCTTGTTTATCTATATTTTTGTTTAACTATATTCTTGTTAAACTATATTCTTGCTTATCTATATTCTTGTTTAACTATATTCTTGTTTAACTATATTCTTGTTTATCTATATTCTTGTTTAACTATATTCTTGTTAAACTATATTCTTGTTTATCTATATTCTTGTTTATCTATATTCTTCTTTAACTATATTCTTGTTAAACTATATTCTTGTTTAACTATATTCTTGTTTAACTATATTCTTGTTTAACTATATTCTTGTTTAACTATATTCTTTATAAACTATATTCTTGTTTATCTATATTCTTGTTTAACTATATTTTTGTTTAACTATATTCTTGTTTATCTATATTCTTGTTTAACTATATTCTTGTTAAACTATATTCTTGTTTAACTATATTCTTGTTTATCTATATTCTTGTTGAACTATATTCTTGTTAAACTATATTCTTGTTTAACTATATTCTTGTTTAACTATATTCTTGTTTATCTATATTCTTGTTTAACTATATTCTTGTTAAACTATATTCTTGTTTAACTATATTCTTGTTTAACTATATTCTTGTTTATCTATATTCATGTTTAACTATATTCTTGTTAAACTATATTTTTGTTTATCTATATTCTTGTTTAACTATATTCTTGTTAAACTATATTCTTGTTTATCTATATTCTTGTTTAACTATATTCTTGTTAAACTATATTCTTGTTTTACTATATTCTTGTTTATCTATATTCTTGTTTAACTATATTCTTGTTAAACTATATTCTTGTTTAACTATATTCTTGTTAAACTATAATCTTGTTTATCTATATTCTTGTTTAACTTTATTCTTGTTAAACTATATTCTTGTTTATCTATATTCTTGTTTAACTATATTTTTGTTTAACTATATTCTTGTTTATCTATATTCTTGTTTAACTATATTCTTGTTAAACTATATTCTTGTTTAACTATATTCTTGTTTATCTATATTCTTGTTTAACTATATTCTTGTTTAACTATATGCTTGTTTAACTATATTCTTGTTTAACAATATTCTTGTTTATCTATATTCTTGTTTAACTATATTCTTGTTAAACTATATTCTTGTTTAACTATATTCTTGTTTATCTATATTCTTGTTTAACTATATTCTTGTTAAACTATATTCTTGTTTAACTATATTCTTGTTTATCTATATTCTTGTTTAACTATATTCTTGTTAAACTATATTCTTGTTTAACTATATTCTTGTTTATCTATATTCTTGTTTAACTATATTCTTGTTTAACTATATTCTTGTTTATCTATATTCTTGTTTTACTATATTTTTGTTAAACTATATTCTTGTTTATCTATATTCTTGTTTAACTATATTCTTGTTAAACTATATTCTTGTTTAACTATATTCTTGTTTATCTATATTCTTGTTTAACTATATTCTTGTTTATCTATATTCTTGTTTAACTATATTCTTATTTAACTATATTCTTGTTTATCTATATTCTTGTTTAATTATATTCTTGTTAAACTATATTCTTGTTTAACTATATTCTTGTTTATCTATATTCTTGTTTATCTATATTCTTGTTTAACTATATTCTTGTTAAACTATATTCTTGTTTATCTATATTCTTGTTTAACTATATTTTTGTTTAACTATATTCTTGTTTATCTATATTCTTGTTTAACTATATTCTTGTTTAACTATATGCTTGTTTAACTATATTCTTGTTTAACAATATTCTTGTTTATCTATATTCTTGTTTAACTATATTCTTGTTAAACTATATTCTTGTTTAACTATATTCTTGTTTATCTATATTCTTGTTTAACTATATTCTTGTTAAACTATATTCTTGTTTAACTATATTCTTGTTTATCTATATTCTTGTTTAACTATATTCTTGTTAAACTATATTCTTGTTTAACTATATTCTTGTTTAACTATATTCTTGTTTATCTATATTCTTCTTTTACTATATTCTTGTTAAACTATATTCTTGTTTATCTATAGTCTTGTTTAACTATATTCTTGTTTAACTATATTCTTGTTTAACTATATTCTTGTTTAACTATATTCTTGTTTAACTATATTCTTGTTTAACTATATTCTTGTTTAACTATATTCTTGTTTATCTATATTCTTGTTTAACTATATTCTTGTTTAACTATATTCTTATTTATCTATATTTTTGTTTATCTATATTCTTGTTTAACTATATTCTTGTTTATCTATATTTTTGTTTAACTATATTCTTGTTAAACTATATTCTTGTTTATCTATATTCTTGTTTAACTATATTCTTGTTTAACTATATTCTTGTTTATCTATATTCTTGTTTAACTATATTCTTGTTTATCTATATTCTTGTTTAACTATATTTTTGTTTAACTATATTCTTGTTTATCTATATTCTTGTTTAACTATATTCTTGTTAAACTATATTTTTGTTTATCTATATTCTTGTTTATCTATATTCTTCTTTAACTATATTCTTGTTAAAATATATACTTGTTTAACTATATTCTTGTTTAACTATATTCTTGTTTATCTATATTCTTGTTTAACTATATTCTTTATAAACTATATTCTTGTTTATCTATATTCTTGTTTAACTATATTTTTGTTTAACTATATTCTTGTTTATCTATATTCTTGTTTAACTATATTCTTGTTAAACTATATTCTTGTTTAACTATATTCTTGTTTATCTATATTCTTGTTTAACTATATTCTTGTTAAACTATATTCTTGTTTAACTATATTCTTGTTTAACTATATTCTTGTTTATCTATATTCTTGTTTAACTATATTTTTGTTAAACTATATTCTTGTTTATCTATATCCTTGTTTAACTATATTCTTGTTAAACTATATTCTTGTTTAACTATATTCTTGTTTATCTATATTCTTGTTTAACTATATTCTTGTTAAACTATATTCTTGTTTAACTATATTCTTGTTTAACTATATTCTTGTTTATCTATATTCTTGTTTAACTATATTCTTGTTAAACTATATTCTTGTTTAACTATATTCTTGTTTAACTATATTCTTGTTTATCTATATTCATGTTTTACTATATTCTTGTTAAACTATATTTTTGTTTATCTATATTCTTGTTTAACTATATTCTTGTTTATCTATATTTTTGTTTAACTATATTCTTGTTAAACTATATTCTTGTTTATCTATATTCTTGTTTAACTATATTCTTGTTTAACTATATTCTTGTTTATCTATATTCTTGTTTAACTATATTCTTGTTTATCTATATTCTTGTTTAACTATATTTTTGTTTAACTATATTCTTGTTTATCTATATTCTTGTTTAACTATATTCTTGTTAAACTATATTCTTGTTTATCTATATTCTTGTTTATCTATATTCTTCTTTAAATATATTCTTGTTAAACTATATTCTTGTTTAACTATATTCTTGTTTATCTTTATTCTTCTTTAACTTTATTCTTGTTTAACTATATTTTTGTTTAACTATATTCTTGTTTATCTTTATTCTTCTTTAACTTTATTCTTGTTTAACTATATTTTTGTTTAACTATATTCTTGTTTAACTATATTCTTGTTTATCTATATTCTTGTTTAACTATATTCTTGTTTTACTATATTCTTGTTTATCTATATTCTTGTTTAACTTTATTCTTGTTTAACTATATTCTTGTTTAACTATATTCTTGTTTATCTATAATCTTGTTTAACTATATTTTTGTTTAACTATCTTCTTGGTTAACTATATTCTTATTAAACTATATTCTTGTTTAACTATCTTCTTGTTTAACTATATTCTTGTTTAACTATATTCTTGTTTATCTATATTCTTGTTTAACTATATTCTTGTTTATCTATATTCTTGTTTAACTATATTTTTGTTTAACTATATTCTTGTTTATCTATATTCTTGTTTAACTATATTCTTGTTAAACTATATTCTTGTTTATCTATATTCTTGTTTATCTATATTCTTCTTTAACTATATTATTGTTAAACTATATTCCTGTTTAACTATATTCTTGTTTAACTATATTCTTGTTTAACTATATTCTTGTTTAACTATATTCTTTATAAACTATATTCTTGTTTATCTATATTCTTGTTTAACTATATTTTTGTTTAACTATATTCTTGTTTATCAATATTCTTGTTTAACTATATTCTTGTTAAACTATATTCTTGTTTAACTATATTATTGTTTATCAATATTCTTGTTTAACTATATTCTTGTTAAACTATATTCTTGTTTAACTATATTCTTGTTTAACTATATTCTTGTTTATCTATATTCTTGTTTAACTATATTTTTGTTAAACTATATTCTTGTTTATCCATATTCTTGTTTAACTATATTCTTGTTAAACTATATGCTTGTTTAACTATATTCTTGTTTATCTATATTCTTGTTTAATTATATTCTTGTTTATCTATATTCTTGTTTAACTATATTCTTGTTAAACTATATTCTTGTTTAACTATATTCTTGTTTAACTATATTCTTGTTTATCTATATTCTTGTTTAACTATATTCTTGTTAAACTATATTCTTGTTTATCTATATTCTTGTTTAACTATATTTTTGTTTAACTATATTCTTGTTTATCTATATTCTTGTTTAACTATATTCTTGTTAAACTATATTCTTGTTTAACTATATTCTTGTTTATCTATATTCTTGTTTAACTATATTCTTGTTAAACTATATTCTTGTTTAACTATGTTCTTGTTCAACTATGTTCTTTTTTATCTATATTCTTGTTTAACTATATTTTTGTTAAACTATATTCTTGTTTATTTATATTCTTGTTTAACTATATTCTTGTTAAACTATATTCTTGTTTAACTATATTCTTGTTTATCTATATTCTTGTTTAACTATATTCTTGTTAAACTATATTCTTGTTTAACTCTATTCTTGTTTAACTATATTCTTGTTTATCTATATTCTTGTTTAACTATATTCTTGTTAAACTATATTCTTGTTTAACTATATTCTTGTTTAACTATATTCTTGTTTATCTATATTATTGTTTAACTATATTTTTGTTAAACTATATTCTTGTTTATCCATATTCTTGTTTAACTATATTCTTGTTAAACTATATTCTTGTTTAACTATATTCTTGTTTATCTATATTCTTGTTTAACTACATTCTTGTTAAACTATATTCTTGTTTAACTATATTCTTGTTTAACTATATTCTTGTTTATCTATATTCTTGTTTAACTATATTCTTGTTTAACTATATTCTTGTTTATCTATATTCTTGTTTAACTATATTCTTGTTTATCTATATTCTTGTTTAACTATATTTTTGTTTAACTATATTCTTGTTTATCTATATTCTTGTTTAACTATATTCTTGTTAAACTATATTCTTGTTTATCTATATTCTTGTTTATCTATATTCTTCTTTAAATATATTCTTGTTAAACTATATTCTTGTTTAACTATATTCTTGTTTATCTTTATTCTTCTTTAACTTTATTCTTGTTTAACTATATTTTTGTTTAACTATATTCTTGTTTATCTTTATTCTTCTTTAACTTTATTCTTGTTTAACTATATTTTTGTTTAACTATATTCTTGTTTAACTATATTCTTGTTTATCTATATTCTTGTTTAACTATATTCTTGTTTTACTATATTCTTGTTTATCTATATTCTTGTTTAACTTTATTCTTGTTTAACTATATTCTTGTTTAACTATATTCTTGTTTAACTATATTCTTGTTTAACTATATTCTTGTTTATCTATAATCTTGTTTAACTATATTTTTGTTTAACTATCTTCTTGGTTAACTATATTCTTATTAAACTATATTCTTGTTTAACTATCTTCTTGTTTAACTATATTCTTGTTTAACTATATTCTTGTTTATCTATATTCTTGTTTAACTATATTCTTGTTTATCTATATTCTTGTTTAACTATATTTTTGTTTAACTATATTCTTGTTTATCTATATTCTTGTTTAACTATATTCTTGTTAAACTATATTCTTGTTTATCTATATTCTTGTTTATCTATATTCTTCTTTAACTATATTATTGTTAAACTATATTCCTGTTTAACTATATTCTTGTTTAACTATATTCTTGTTTAACTATATTCTTGTTTAACTATATTCTTTATAAACTATATTCTTGTTTATCTATATTCTTGTTTAACTATATTTTTGTTTAACTATATTCTTGTTTATCAATATTCTTGTTTAACTATATTCTTCTTAAACTATATTCTTGTTTAACTATATTATTGTTTATCAATATTCTTGTTTAACTATATTCTTGTTAAACTATATTCTTGTTTAACTATATTCTTGTTTAACTATATTCTTGTTTATCTATATTCTTGTTTAACTATATTTTTGTTAAACTATATTCTTGTTTATCCATATTCTTGTTTAACTATATTCTTGTTAAACTATATGCTTGTTTAACTATATTCTTGTTTATCTATATTCTTGTTTAATTATATTCTTGTTTATCTATATTCTTGTTTAACTATATTCTTGTTAAACTATATTCTTGTTTAACTATATTCTTGTTTAACTATATTCTTGTTTATCTATATTCTTGTTTAACTATATTCTTGTTAAACTATATTCTTGTTTATCTATATTCTTGTTTAACTATATTTTTGTTTAACTATATTCTTGTTTATCTATATTCTTGTTTAACTATATTCTTGTTAAACTATATTCTTGTTTAACTATATTCTTGTTTATCTATATTCTTGTTTAACTATATTCTTGTTAAACTATATTCTTGTTAAACTATGTTCTTGTTCAACTATGTTCTTGTTTATCTATATTCTTGTTTAACTATATTTTTGTTAAACTATATTCTTGTTTATTTATATTCTTGTTTAACTATATTCTTGTTAAACTATATTCTTGTTTAACTATATTCTTGTTTATCTATATTCTTGTTTAACTATATTCTTGTTAAACTATATTCTTGTTTAACTATATTCTTGTTTAACTATATTCTTGTTTATCTATATTCTTGTTTAACTATATTCTTGTTAAACTATATTCTTGTTTAACTATATTCTTGTTTAACTATATTCTTGTTTATCTATATTATTGTTTAACTATATTTTTGTTAAACTATATTCTTGTTTATCCATATTCTTGTTTAACTATATTCTTGTTAAACTATATTCTTGTTTAACTATATTCTTGTTTATCTATATTCTTGTTTAACTACATTCTTGTTAAACTATATTCTTGTTTAACTATATTCTTGTTTAACTATATTCTTGTTTATCTATATTCTTGTTTAACTATATTCTTGTTAAACTATATTCTTGTTTAACTATATTTTTGTTTAATTATATTCTTGTTTATCTATATTCTTGTTTAACTATATTCTTGTAAAACTATATTCTTGTTTATCTATATTCTTGTTTAACTATATTTTTGTTTAACTATATTCTTGTTTATCTATATTCTTGTTTAACTATATTCTTGTTAAACTATATTCTTGTTTAACTATATTCCTGTTTATCTATATTCTTGTTTAACTATATTCTTGTTAAACTATATTCTTGTTTAACTATATTCTTGTTTAACTATGTTTTTGTTTATCTATATTCTTGTTTAACTATATTTTTGTTAAACTATATTCTTGTTTATCTATATTCTTGTTTAACTATATTCTTGTTAAACTATATTCTTGTTTAACTATATTCTTGTTTATCTATATTCTTGTTTAACTATATTCTTGTTAAACTATATTCTTGTTTAACTATATTCTTGTTTAACTATATTCTTGTTTATCTATATTCTTGTTTAACTATATTCTTGTTAAACTATATTCTTGTTTAACTATATTCTTGTTTATCTATATTCTAGTTTAACTATATTCTTGTTAAACTATATTCTTGTTAAACTATATTCTTGTTTATTTATATTCTTGTTTAACTATATTCTTGTTAAACTATATTCTTGTTTAACTATATTCTTGTTAAACTATATTCTTGTTTATCTATATTCTTCTTTTACTATATTCTTGTTAAACTATATTCTTGTTTATCTATAGTCTTGTTTCACTATATTCTTGTTTATCTATATTCTTGTTTAACTATATTCTTTTTTATCTATATTCTTGTTTAACTATATTTTTGTTTAACTATATTTTTGTTTATCTATATTCTTGTTTAACTATATTCTTGTTAAACTATATTCTTGTTTTACTATATTCTTGTTTATCTATATTATTCTTTAACTATATTCTTGTTAAACTATATTCTTGTTTAACTATATTCTTGTTTATCTATATTCTTGTTTAACTATATTCTTGTTAAACTATATTCTTGTTTAACTATATTCTTGTTTAACTATATTCTTGTTTATCTATATTCTTGTTTAACTATATTCTTGTTAAACTATATTATTGTTTAACTATATTCTTGTTTAACTATTTTCTTGTTTATCTATATTCTTGTTTAACTATATTCTTGTTAAACTATATTCTTGTTTATCTATATTCTTGTTTAACTATATTTTTGTTTAACTATATTCTTGTTTATCTATATTCTTGTTTAACTATATTCTTGTTTAACTATATTCTTGTTTATCTATATTCTTGTTTAACTATATTTTTGTTAAACTATATTCTTGTTTATCTATATTCTTGTTTAACTATATTCTTGTTAAACTATATTCTTGTTTAACTATATTCTTGTTTATCTATATTCTTCTTTAACTATATTCTTGTTAAACTATATTCTTGTTTAACTATATTCTTGTTTAACTATATTCTTGTTTATCTATATTTTTCTTTTACTATATCCTTGTTAAACTATATTCTTGTTTATCTATAGTCTTGTTTAACTATATTCTTGTTTAACTATATTCTTGTTTAACTATATTCTTGTTTAACTATATTCTTGTTTATCTATATTCTTGTTTAACTATATTCTTGTTTAACTATATTCTTGTTTATCTATATTTTTGTCTATCTATATTCTTGTTTAACTATATTCTTGTTTATCTATATTCTTGTTTAACTATATTCTTGTTTAACTATATTCTTGTTTAACTATATTCTTGTTTATCTATATTCTTCTTTTACTATATTCTCCTTTACTATATTCTTGTTTACCTATATTCTTGTTTAACTATATTCTTGTTTAACTATATTCTTGTTTAACTATATTCTTTTTTATCTATATTCTTGTTTAACTATATTCTTGTTTATCTATATTCTTCTTTTACTATATTTTTGTTTAACTATATTCTTGTTTAACTATATTCTTGTTTAACTTTATTCTTGTTTATCTATATTCTTGTTTAACTATATTCTTGTTTATCTATATTCTTGTTTAACTATATTCTTGTTAAACTATATTCTTGTTTATCTATATTCTTGTTTAACTATATTCTTCTTTTACTATATTCTTGTTTATCTATATTCTTGTTTAACTATATTCTTGTTTATCTATATTCTTGTTTAACTATATTCTTTTTTATCTATATTCTTGTTTAACTATATTCTTGTTTAACTATATTCTTGTTAATCTATATTCTTGTTTAACTATATTCTTGTGTAACTATATTCTTGTTTATCTATATTCTTGTTTAACTATGTTCTTGTTTTACTATATTCTTGTTTAACTATATTCTTGTTTATCTATATTCTTCTTTTACTATATTCTTGTTTAACTATATTCTTGTTAAACTATATTCTTGTTTAACTATATTCTTGTTTATCTATATTCTTCTTTTACTATATTCTTCTTTTACTATATTCTTGTTTAACTATATTCTTGTTTAACTATATTCTTGTTTAACTATATTCTTGTTTTTCTATATTCTTCTTTTACTATATTCTTGTTTAACTATATTCTTGTTTAACTATATTCTTGTTTAACTATGTTCTTGTTTATCTATATTCTTGTTTAACTATATTCTTGTTTATCCATATTCTTGTTTAACTATATTCTTGTTAATCTATATTCTTCTTTTACTATATTCTTGTTTAACTATATTCTTGTTTAACTATATTCTTGTTTAACTATATGATTGTTTAACTATATTCTTGTTTATCTATATTCTTGTTTAACTATATTCTTGTTTATCTATATTCTTCTTTTACTATATTCTTGTTTAACTATATTCTTGTTTAACTATATTCTTGTTTAACTATGTTCTTGTTTATCTATATTCTTGTTTAACTATATTCTTGTTTATCTATATTCTTGTTTAACTATATTCTTGTTAATCTATATTCTTCTTTTACTATATTCTTGTTTAACTATATTCTTGTTTAACTATATTCTTGTTTATCTATATTCTTCTTTTACTATATTCTTGTTTAACTATATTCTTGTTTAACTATATTCTTGTTTAACTATATTCTTTTTAAACTATATTCTTATTTAACTATATTCTTGTTTAACTATATTCTTGTTTAACTATATTCTTGTTTATCTATATTCTTGTTTAACTATATTCTTGTTTATCTATATTCTTGTTTAACTATATTCTTGTTTATCTATATTCTTCTTTTACTATATTCTTGTTTATATATATTCTTGTTTAACTATATTCTTGTTTTACTATATTCTTGTTTAACTATATTCTTGTTTAACTATATTCTTGTTTTACTATATTCTTGTTTATCTATATTCATCTTTAACTTTATTCTTGTTTAACTATATTCTTGTTTAACTATATTCTTGTTTAACTATATTCTTGTTTATCTATATTCTTCTTTTACTGTATTCTTGTTTATCTATATTCTTGTTGTACTATATTCTTGTTTTACTATATTCTTGTTTAACTATATTCTTGTTTAACTATATATTTGTTTTACTATATTCTTGTTAATCTATATTCTTCTTTAACTTTATTCTTGTTTAACTATATTCTTGTTTATCTATATTCTTCTTTTACTATATTCTTGTTTATCTATATTCTTGTTTATCTATATTCTTGTTTAACTATATTCTTCTTTAACTTTATTCTTCTTTAACTATATTCTTGTTTATCTATATTCTTCTTTTACTATATTCTTGTTTATCTATATTCTTGTTTAACTATATTCTTGTTTATCCATATTCTTGTTTAACTATATTCTTGTTAAACTATATTCCTGTTTAACTATAGTCTTGTTTATCTATATTCTTGTTTAACTATATTCTTGTTAAACTATATTTTTGTTTAACTATATTTTTGTATAACTATATTTTTGTTTATCTATATTCTTGTTTAACTATATTCTTGTTAAACTATATTCTTGTTTAACTATATTCTTGTTTAACTATATTCTTGTTTATCTATATTCTTGTTTAACTATATTCTTGTTAAACTATATTCTTGTTTATCTATATTCTTGTTTAACTATATTTTTGTTTAACTATATTCTTGTTTATCTATATTCTTGTTTAACTATATTCTTGTTAAACTATATTCTTGTTCAACTATATTCTTGTTTATCTATATTCTTGTTTAACTATATTCTTGTTAAACTATATTCTTGTTTAACTATATTCTTGTTTAACTATGTTCTTGTTTATCTATATTCTTGTTTAACTATATTTTTGTTAAACTATATTCTTGTTTATCTATATTCTTGTTTAACTATATTCTTGTTTAACTATATTCTTGTTTAACTATATTCTTGTTTATCTATATTCTTGTTTAACTATATTCTTGTTAAACTATATTCTTGTTTAACTATATTCTTGTTTAACTATATTCTTGTTTATCTATATTCTTGTTTAACTATATTCTTGTTAAACTATATTCTTGTTTAACTATATTCTTGTTTATCTATATTCTTGTTTAACTATATTCTTGTTAAACTATATTCTTGTTTAACTATATTCTTGTTTATCTATATTCTTGTTTAACTATATTCTTGTTAAACTATATTCTTGTTTAACTATATTCTTGTTAAACTATATTCTTGTTTACCTATATTCTTCTTTTACTATATTCTTGTTAAACTATATTCTTGTTTATCTATAGTCTTGTTTCACTATATTCTTGTTTATCTATATTCTTGTTTAACTATATTCTTTTTTATCTATATTCTTGTTTAACTATATTTTTGTTTAACTATATTCTTGTTTATCTATATTCTTGTTTAACTATATTCTTGTTAAACTATATTCTTGTTTTACTATATTCTTGTTTATCTATATTATTCTTTAACTATATTCTTGTTAAACTATATTCTTGTTTAACTATATTCTTGTTTATCTATATTCTTGTTTAACTATATTCTTGTTAAACTATATTCTTGTTTAACTATATTCTTGTTTAACTATATTCTTGTTTATCTATATTCTTGTTTAACTATAGTCTTGTTAAACTATATTATTGTTTAACTATATTCTTGTGTAACTATTTTCTTGTTTATCTATATTCTTGTTTAACTATATTCTTGTTAAACTATATTCTTGTTTATCTATATTCTTGTTTAACTATACTCTTGTTAAACTATATTCTTGTTTAACTATATTCTTGTTTATCTATATTCTTGTTTAACTATATTCTTGTTAAACTATATTCTTGTTTAACTATATTCTTGTTTAACTATATTCTTGTTTATCTATATTCTTGTTTAACTATATTCTTGTTAAACTATATTCTTGTTTAACTATATTCTTGTGTATCTATATTCTTGTTTAACTATATTCTTGTTAAACTATATTCTTGGTTAACTATATTCTTGTTTATCTATATTCTTCTTTAACTATATTCTTGTTAAACTATATTCTTGTTTAACTATATTCTTGTTTAACTATATTCTTGTTTATCTATATTTTTCTGTTACTATAACCATTGTTAAACTATATTCTTGTTTATCTATAGTCTTGTTTAACTATATTCTTGTTTAACTATATTCTTGTTTAACTATATTCTTGTTTAACTATATTCTTGTTTAACTATATTCTTGTTTATCTATATTCTTGTTTAACTATATTCTTGTTTAACTATATTCTTGTTTATCTATATTTTTGTCTATCTATATTCTTGTTTAACTATATTTTTGTTTATCTATATTCTTGTTTAACTATATTCTTGTTTAACTATATTCTTGTTTAACTATATTCTTGTTTATCTATATTCTTCTTTTACTATATTCTTCTTTTACTATATTCTTGTTTAACTATATTGTTGTTTAACTATATTCTTGTTAACTATATTCTTGCTTATCTATATTCTTCTTTTACTATATTTTTGTTTAACTATATTCTTGTTTAACTATATTCTTGTTTAACTTTATTCTTGTTTATCTATATTCTTGTTTAACTATATTCTTGTTTATCTATATTCTTGTTTAACTATATGCTTGTTAAACTATATTCTTGTTTATCTATATTCTTGTTTAACTATATTCTTCTTTTACTATATTCTTGTTTATCTATATTCTTGTTTAACTATATTCTTGTTTATCTATATTCTTGTTTAACTATATTCTTGTTTATCTATATTCTTGTTTAACTATATTCTTGTTTAACTATATTCTTGTTAATCTATATTCTTGTTTAACTATATTCTTGTGTAACTATATTCTTGTTTATCTATATTCTTGTTTAACTATGTTCTTGTTTATCTATATTCTTGTTTAACTATATTCTTGTTTATCTATATTCTTGTTTAACTATATTCTTGTTTATCCTGATTCTTGTTTAACTATGTTCTTGTTTATCTATATTCTTGTTTAACTATATTCTTGTTAAACTATATTCTTGTTTAACTATATTCTTGTTTATCTATATTCTTCTTTTACTATATTCTTCTTTTACTATATTCTTGTTTAACTATATTCTTGTTTAACTATATTCTTGTTTAACTATATTCTTGTTTAACTATATTCTTGTTTATCTATATTCTTGTTTAACTATATTCTTGTTAATCTATATTCTTCTTTTACTATATTCTTGTTTAACTATATTCTTGTTTAACTATATTCTTGTTTATCTATATTCTTGTTTAACTATATTCTTGTTTATCTATATTCTTCTTTTACTATATTCTTGTTTAACTATATTCTTGTTTAACTATATTCTTGTTTAACTATATTCTTCTTTTACTATATTCTTGTTTATCTATATTCTTGTTTAACTATATTCTTGTTTATCTATATTCTTCTTTTACTATATTCTTGTTTATCTATATTCTTCTTTTACTATATTCTTGTTTATCTATATTCTTGTTTAACTATATTCTTGTTTAACTATATTCTTGTTTAACTATATTCTTGTTTAACTATATTCTTGTTTAACTATATTCTTGTTTATCTATATTCTTCTTTTACTATATTCTTGTTTAACTATATTCTTGTTTAACTATATTCTTGTTTAACTATATTCTTGTTAAACTATATTCTTGTTTAACTATATTCTTGTTTTACTATATTCTTGTTTAACTATATTCTTGTTCATCTGTATTCTTGTTTAACTATATTCTTGTTTATCTATATTCTTGTTTAACTATAGTCTTGTTTATCTATATTCTTCTTTTACTATATTCTTGTTTATATATATTCTTGTTTAACTATATTCTTGTTTTACTATATTCTTGTTTAACTATATTCTTGTTTAACTATATTCTTGTTTTACTATATTCTTGTTTATCTATATTCATCTTTAACTTTATTCTTGTTTAACTATATTCTTGTTTAACTATATTCTTGTTTAACTATATTCTTGTTTATCTATATTCTTCTTTTACTATATTCTTGTTTATCTATATTCTTGTTTAACTATATTCTTGTTTTACTATATTCTTGTTTAACTATATTCTTGTTTAACTATATTCTTGTTTAACTATATTCTTGTTTATCTATATTCTTCTTTAACTTTATTCTTGTTTAACTATATTCTTGTTTATCTATATTCTTCTTTTACTATATTCTTGTTTATCTATATTCTTCTTTAACTTTATTCTTGTTTAACTATATTCTTGTTTAACTATATTCTTGTTTATCTATATTCTTCTTTTACTATATTCTTGTTTATCTATATTCTTGTTTAACTATATTCTTGTTTTACTATATTCTTGTTTAACTATATTCTTGTTTAACTATATTCTTGTTTTACTATATTCTTGTTTATCTATATTCTTCTTTAACTTTATTCTTGTTTAACTATATTCTTGTGTATCTATATTCTTCTTTTACTATATTCTTGTTTATCTATATTCTTGTTTATCTATATTCTTGTTTAACTATATTCTTCTTTAACTTTATTCTTGTTTAACTATATTCTTGTTTATCTATATTCTTCTTTTACTATATTCTTGTTTATCTATATTCTTGTTTAACTATATTCTTGTTTTACTATATTCTTGTTTAACTATATTCTTGTTTAACTATATTCTTGTTTTACTATATTCTTGTTTATCTATATTCTTCTTTAACTTTATTCTTGTTTAACTATATTCTTGTTTAACTATATTCTTGTTTAACTATATTCTTGTTTATCTATAATCTTGTTTAACTATATTTTTGTTTAACTATTTTCTTGTTTAACTATATTCTTGTTTATCTATATTCTTGTTTTACTATATTCTTGTTTAACTATATTTTTGTTTAACTATATTCTTGTTTTACTATGTTCTTGTTTATCTATATTCTTCTTTAACTTTATTCTTGTTTAACTATATTCTTGTTTATCTATAATCTTGTTTAACTATATTCTTGTTTATCTATAATCTTGTTTAACTATATTTTTGTTTAACTATTTTCTTGTTTTACTATATTCTTGTTTAACTATATTCTTGTTTTACTATATTCTTGTTTATCTATAATCTTGTTTTACTATATTTTTGTTTAACTATCTTCTTGTTTAACTATATTCTTGTTTAACTATTTTCTTGTTTAACTATATTCTTGTTTATCTATATTCTTGTTTTACTATATTCTTGTTTAACTATATTCTTGTTTTACTATATTCTTGTTTATCTATATTCTTCTTTAACTTTATTCTTGTTTAACTATATTCTTGTTTAACTATATTCTTGTTTAACTATATTCTTGTTTATCTATATTCTTGTTTAACTATATTCTTGTTTAACTATATTCTTGTTTAACTATATTCTTGTTTAACTATAATCTTGTTTAATAAAATTCTTGTTTATCTATAATCTTGTTTAACTATATTCTTGTTTAACTATTTTCTTGTTTAACTATATTCTTGTTTTACTATATTCTTGTTTATCTATATTCTTCTTTAACTTTATTCTTGTTTAACTATATTTTTGTTTAACTATATTCTTGTTTTACTATATTCTTGTTTAACTATATTCTTGTTTATCTATAATCTTGCTTAACTATATTTTTGTTTAACTATCTTCTTGTTTAACTTTATTCTTGTTTAACTATATTCTTGTTTTACTATATTCTTGTTTAACTATATTCTTGTTTATCTATAATCTTGTTTAACTATATTTTTGTTTAACTATCTTCTTGTTAAACTATATTCTTGTTTTACTATATTCTTGTTTATCTATATTCTTCTTTAACTTTATTCTTGTTTAACTATATTTTTGTGTAACTATATTCTTGTTTATCTTTATTCTTCTTTAACTTTATTCTTGTTTAACTATATTTTTGTTTAACTATATTCTTGTTTAACTATATTCTTTTTTATCTATATTCTTGTTTAACTATATTCTTGTTTTACTATATTCTTGTTTAACTATATTCTTGTTTATCTATAATCTTGTTTAACTATATTTTTGTTTAACTATCTTCTTGTTTAACTATATTCTTGTTTTACTATATTCTTGTTTAACTATATTCTTGTTTATCTATATTCTTCTTTAACTTTATTCTTGTTTAACTATATTCTTGTTTATCTATATTCTTCTTTTACTATATTCTTGTTTATCTATATTCTTCTTTAACTTTATTCTTGTTTAACTATATTCTTGTTTAACTATATTCTTGTTTATCTATATTCTTCTTTTACTATATTCTTGTTTATCTATATTCTTGTTTAACTATATTCTTGTTTTACTATATTCTTGTTTAACTATATTCTTGTTTAACTATATTCTTGTTTTACTATATTCTTGTTTATCTATATTCTTCTTTAACTTTATTCTTGTTTAACTATATTCTTGTGTATCTATATTCTTCTTTTACTATATTCTTGTTTATCTATATTCTTGTTTATCTATATTCTTGTTTAACTATATTCTTCTTTAACTTTATTCTTGTTTAACTATATTCTTGTTTATCTATATTCTTCTTTTACTATATTCTTGTTTATCTATATTCTTGTTTAACTATATTCTTGTTTTACTATATTCTTGTTTAACTATATTCTTGTTTAACTATATTCTTGTTTTACTATATTCTTGTTTATCTATATTCTTCTTTAACTTTATTCTTGTTTAACTATATTCTTGTTTAACTATATTCTTGTTTAACTATATTCTTGTTTATCTATAATCTTGTTTAACTATATTTTTGTTTAACTATTTTCTTGTTTAACTATATTCTTGTTTATCTATATTCTTGTTTTACTATATTCTTGTTTAACTATATTTTTGTTTAACTATATTCTTGTTTTACTATGTTCTTGTTTATCTATATTCTTCTTTAACTTTATTCTTGTTTAACTATATTCTTGTTTATCTATAATCTTGTTTAACTATATTCTTGTTTATCTATAATCTTGTTTAACTATATTTTTGTTTAACTATTTTCTTGTTTTACTATATTCTTGTTTAACTATATTCTTGTTTTACTATATTCTTGTTTATCTATAATCTTGTTTTACTATATTTTTGTTTAACTATCTTCTTGTTTTACTATATTCTTGTTTAACTATTTTCTTGTTTAACTATATTCTTGTTTATCTATATTCTTGTTTTACTATATTCTTGTTTAACTATATTCTTGTTTTACTATATTCTTGTTTATCTATATTCTTCTTTAACTTTATTCTTGTTTAACTATATTCTTGTTTAACTATATTCTTGTTTAACTATATTCTTGTTTATCTATATTCTTGTTTAACTATATTCTTGTTTAACTATATTCTTGTTTAACTATATTCTTGTTTAACTATAATCTTGTTTAATTATATTCTTGTTTATCTATAATCTTGTTTAACTATATTCTTGTTTAACTATTTTCTTGTTTAACTATATTCTTGTTTTACTATATTCTTGTTTATCTATATTCTTCTTTAACTTTATTCTTGTTTAACTATATTTTTGTTTAACTATATTCTTGTTTTACTATATTCTTGTTTAACTATATTCTTGTTTATCTATAATCTTGCTTAACTATATTTTTGTTTAACTATCTTCTTGTTTAACTTTATTCTTGTTTAACTATATTCTTGTTTTACTATATTCTTGTTTAACTATATTCTTGTTTATCTATAATCTTGTTTAACTATATTTTTGTTTAACTATCTTCTTGTTAAACTATATTCTTGTTTTACTATATTCTTGTTTATCTATATTCTTCTTTAACTTTATTCTTGTTTAACTATATTTTTGTGTAACTATATTCTTGTTTATCTTTATTCTTCTTTAACTTTATTCTTGTTTAACTATATTTTTGTTTAACTATATTCTTGTTTAACTATATTCTTTTTTATCTATATTCTTGTTTAACTATATTCTTGTTTTACTATATTCTTGTTTAACTATATTCTTGTTTATCTATAATCTTGTTTAACTATATTTTTGTTTAACTATCTTCTTGTTTAACTATATTCTTGTTTTACTATATTCTTGTTTATCTATATTCTTCTTTAACTTTATTCTTGTTTAACTATATTTTTGTTTAACTATATTCTTGTTTATTTTTATTCTTCTTTAACTTTATTCTTGTTTAACTATATTTTTGTTTAACTATATTCTTGTTTAACTATATTCTTTTTTATCTATATTCTTGTTTAACTATATTCTTGTTTTACTATATTCTTGTTTATCTATATTCTTGTTTAACTTTATTCTTGTTTAACTATATTCTTGTTTAACTATATTCTTGTTTAACTATATTCTTGTTTAACTATATTCTTGTTTATCTATAATCTTGTTTAACTATATTTTTGTTTAACTATCTTCTTGGTTAACTATATTCTTGTTAAACTATATTCTTGTTTAACTATCTTCTTGTTTAACTATATTCTTGTTTAACTATATTCTTGTTTATCTATATTCTTGTAAATCTATATTCTCGTTTATTTCTATTTTCCGCTGTTCACTCTATCATTTTTTCATTCTATGCCTTTTTACTCAATCGATTTTTCCAATGTTTTCGTGAGAATTCTTTTAAAGGGATGCTACAACGGGCGACAAAATATATTATGGCTTTTTAAAATATATTTTGTCGTCCGTTGTAGCATATCTTTAAATAAATTCTCTTTAATTTTTTACTGTAACCATTTTGTCAGTCTTTGTAGTGGTTTAAGTTTAAAATTTAGAATCCCACGTTGCCGGTCGTTGTGGGGTCTTTTTTTAGAAAGTTCTCAAGAAAAATCCTTAATGCTTTTTCCCGTGTAAATTCGAATACCTCGTAGCCAATTTTTGTGAGATCTTTTTTAAGGGGTTACACGAATTGTTGTAGGGTCCTGTGTAGATTCGAATACATTGTCGATAGTTGTTGTTGTTGGGTCCCGTATAAGCTCGAATATCTGGTCGCCAATTGTTATGGCTCTGTTTAGGGGCCGGAATGAAAACACAGACACAGGGTTTAGGTATAACATGTATATTGGAGAAACAAGAGATGTGAACCATCTGTCCTGACTGCCAGTGTAGACTGGGGTTGAACAAATATTTATTTATATATTAAAACATATATACAAAATGTGGCACAGGGCCGAAAAGAGGCGGAAAAAGGTCGGTCTTCTGTAACATTTACTAACCGATCTTGTTTCATTTGTGACCATCATTTACCAAAATACCATATTCATACTACATTCATGCACCATACACCAAAATAATTTATACAATGACGATCCTACTTAAAACCGATATATAAATAATATGCAATGGAGTGTTTGGGAGATAACAAAATTATGTAGAAAAAAAATGAGAAATACAATGAAAAACCCGTTTTAGTAAAACATGTTTCTAAGCTGTGGCAGATATGCAGATTTACCAGTCGAAAACGAAAAGAAAGTTGATGCAGGCCCCAACGCTTTATTCACAAAACCTCCTTCGAAAATGTCGAAAGGTTACCTGCTATCTGTCACTTATTTTGTGGAAAGGGTAAGGAATTATAAAAACTAAATTAGGGAAGAAAAAAACAACAACACCAACACTGAGTAGCGTAATGCTTCCAGTATTTATTGAGAATGGAATAGTCCAAATGTGTGTCATAGGTACGGCAGCACAACTTTATCAGTTTTCACTATATCCCTTTTAACTTAGCCTTTAACGCCATATTACTTCATTATACCTTGTACTGTTTAGCCCCTTAATATAGTCGGAAGAAACTGAAATTTTGGAAAACTCTCTGAATTAGTGACTTATGCATATGGTTTTATTAATTTCATAGTTTCCTTAGAAGAGGTACATCGAGATTCGGCACATTGAAGGGCAGGTAGAGATTCTGGATTACTTCCATTGTCTTCCTCGGTTAATTTTGTACATCAAAATAGGATATATTTACAATTTTAGGGAGGTTCTGCCCCTATAGCTTTCTGTAGGGTGAACTTAGAAGTTCAGGACCAATTCCATTGTCTTAACCGGAATATTTTATACATGTGATTTAAATTTCATAAAATATATTTGAAGTTTTAACAGGAGTTCTGCTTTCCCCTCACAGTCGCCTTAGTGATTGGGGATCACTTCTATTGTCTTCCATATTTTACGTATAAATTCACTTACTTTTTATGTAGATTCTCTGACCTTTCTTTCTATAGGAAACACACACACATAGACATTGACATTTAAAATATATATCATTATTGTATTCGCTACAATTCTACGGAATTATGATATCATAATTGTTACTATAGCTAAGCAGTGATATTTTATTCTACTGATCAACAGTTCCGTGTTTTGGACTTTCGGATTTTATTATGGAATCATAATGGTGTGTCAAATAGACTAAGAGTACCTATCCCACTCTCCATCCTTCTTCTACTGGAGAGTCTTCTGTTTCCATTTTAAAGCCTTTCAGCCCCGATGTTACCTTTGCATTTGTCATGATAACATTCTGATACAAAAAAGATTTTCCAAAAGTGTTTTGATTGTGTACAAAATGTAAAAAACGTTTCCGTTTCTATACATGATCGATTAGATTACATTTTGATAGAATCATTTGAGGACTGACTGCTTTTGATAACAATAGTCATTTGATATTATCTGCTAATTATTATGACTTAATATAAATATACAATTTAGTATAGAGATTAAAGTGATACGGCGATTATTGGCGCAAACTTGTGGTTTGGCATCTCATGTTTGAATATTGATATGATTGTACAATCGTTTGTTCCTTTGAGAATCCATCTCTCGAGCTCTATGTCCAAAATGGTAATGTTGGACTAGAATTAGATGAGTGATCTCTATTTCTCGGCAACGTTAGAGAAAGAGCTCTCCTATGTAATCTCGTTCCATTCACATGTGAGATTTAGAACGATACATTAGTTTGCTTCTGGCGCGTTCTTAAAAGCGGGGCGACGTTTTCGTCTAGTTTTTCATAAGAGCATGTCTTTCTAAACCCCAAACAGACTTAGTCTTTAAGTTGCGTTTTCTGTTAGCAGTTGTACAAATTCTCAGAAACACACAACACAAAGTAAGTAATATTTACTTATTCATTGCTAACGCATAGTTCTCTATTTGAACCCCGGCTACATGTGTTATTTCTTATTGTATTTGGGACCGTAACGTATTACTTTAGTACTTAATCTGCTGTTCTCCCCTTGTATATTTTACCGTGTATGGCCTTATATGTTTCCTATCTCCCATTTACCTTTGTTATCGACAGACTGTTTATATGTAAATAAATATGTGTGCATATAAATTCAACTGTTTTTCGCTCTTGTAATTTTATCTGTCTTCCAATACCCGTGTATGTTATTCACGATAACACGAAAAATGGCGACCTCGTGTGCAGGGAAAATTGTGCAAACATATGCGTCGCTAGAAATGTAAAAGTACGAATATTAAATATTCGTAGCTTTTTAGATTTATTAGAAGTTCATGTAGCCTAGAAGAAGTAAAACTCTGAAATAACACCATCCCTTCTAAGCTTACCCTAGTGTTGATCATGTTTAGATTGGTCACTGATTACATTTTGTTAAAATGCATTTAAGTAAAATGTATTCACTATTGGTATCCTCCAATGTATTTCAAATCAACCAGCACCGGCTATTTTTAAAAACTACGCGTGGCGTTCTCTACTATAGTATAGAACGTTAAAAAGCCAGACAAAATTCAAATTTGGCCTATATCAGCGATATTCTGGTCTCGGCTATACTATACCAGCGTCTTAATGTTAAATACCCAGTCTGTTGGTGACGAACAAAAACAACAAACACAATACATCTTTATAAAAATAAAAGTATTTCTTTAGTTATATTTGTACTCGTACGAAGTAAATTTATTTTGTATATCATTAAATGACTGTCGGGAGACGTCTCAAGTTAAGATCGGGTAAAAAGGGTGGCAAAAGAGTTTACGTCACAGGCACTGGCGTGTTGAATGCTATAATTCAGGGAAACGAGTCTGCTCTTTCTACGACCAACTCGGACGAAGGTGACGGCAGAGCCGGAAGAGTTACTTCCGTTTCCGTCTTGCTTCCTCTCTCTTTTCTTTGTGACTTCGAAGGCGTCGGACGCGTTCGCCCACAATCGGTATCTATACCGCTCCCCCTCCTGTTTCGTACTTTGAACCGCCACAGTTCACTGCTTTCATTTCCCGCAGAAATATAATAAACGATGTAACTAAAAACAGGCGTTGTTGGTTATTTCAGAGCAGTTTATTTTACAGCGTGCTTCAAATCCAAGATGGCGGACTGGAGAACAGATTATTTATTATGATCATCACCACCGCCGACATCAACACACGTGTCATCGAACAAGACCCAAGTGAAGTCAGCATTGTGCTAATTTGTAATTGGCTATCTGTCAGTTATGTAACAGATGTACACAGGTTAGTGAATCGCACTGACGTCGTTCTCTTACATCTGTGTTCTGCTTTTTCTTGTGTGACTACGTTCCTTATTTCATGGATTAAGTATACCCTTAGCTTATGTGATCTAGTTTGTTATCTCCTGGTGTGTACTCTTACGAAAATCAGGTTCGT